>CAUJLB010000117.1:20000-42500 GCA_963243735.1 Neocrepidodera transversa | reverse complement strand
TGTGTGTGTCTGTGTGTGTCTGTGTGTGTCTGTGTGTGTCTGTATGTGTCTGTGTGTGTCTGTATGTGTCTGTGTGTGTCTGTGTGTGTCTGTGTGTGTCTGTGTGTGTCTGTGTGTGTCTGTGTGTGTCTGTGTGTGTCTGTGTGTGTCTGTGTGTGTCTGTGTGTGTCTGTGTGTGTCTGTGTGTGTCTGTGTGTGTCTGTGTGTGTCTGTGTGTGTCTGTGTGTGTCTGTGTGTGTCTGTGTGTGTCTGTGTGTGTCTGTGTGTGTCTGTGTGTGTCTGTGTGTGTCTGTGTGTGTCTGTGTGTGTCTGTGTGTGTCTGTGTGTGTCTGTGTGTGTCTGTGTGTGTCTGTGTGTGTCTGTGTGTGTCTGTGTGTGTCTGTGTGTGTCTGTGTGTGTCTGTGTGTGTCTGTGTGTGTCTGTGTGTGCCTGTGTGTGTCTGTGTGTGTCTGTGTGTGTGTGTACCTACTTGTTTCCGTATATTTATGGGGACATACGCCTGAAATTGGCTATGGTTATGGGGACTTCCCAACTTATGTGGACATACACACGTCCACGCAATTTTTTATTGTTTTAACGTTATCTACGTGGACTAAATAACATAAAAAAGTATATTTAAAAAAATGTCCCCTGAAGTGCTTTTATGGTATACGTGTGTTTATCACCTGTAAGCTACATGTTCCGTGTGGACATCAAACCGTCCGGTAGATAGCGACCCCTTCAGTCAAATTTCTTAACTAGTAGGGTAAACTTGTGTGGACATATGAGTATAACAGTGTGTATATTGCGACGACACTTCGGTCGTTGCGGGTCACTTTGGCGCCTTAGTCCACGTTTCGGATTGCCTCGGGCGCCACCTTCCGTTTAGAGTGTGAAGGCCACTGCACGGGCAGCGTCAGTGGAGAAAGAAATACTCCAGGGGTCGTTATGGTATCGACCAAAATCACTGGTGGCCAGAAGGGCGGTCTTTACTTGCCCTACTTGGTTGAGTAACCTGGGTATTAGCTGCTAGGATGTTAAAACACAAACAAATAATAATAAATAAAACTTTTATTTATTACCCAAAATCCGGAGGAGAAAAGGTGTGTAACGGACGATTGGCTTGGCGGCGTGGTGTAGTCGGACTGACGGCTCTGGACTCCGGATATAACTGAAGTTGGCTTCAACTTGACCTATCTCTAAAGGTCGACGGACTGCAGTGCTGTTCCAATTGGGACGGCCACAGCAAGTCTGTCTTCTCGCTGCCTCTGCCGCTGCCGACAACGGTTTGAATTGCCCTACTCGATACGAACTTAAGCGTCTAAGAAGCAGAGACGAGAGTGTCTCCATCTGCTTGGCGACGGTTCAACTGGTAAGACTGGTCTTTTATTCACAAATTTAAGTTAATTTTACTCCAGTGCCGTGCGCGATTCAATTTATATATTTTAAATAATACGGAAAAAAGTAACTTTGTTACAATATTATATCGGACATTTCACCGTTAGTATATTCTTCTTGGCAACATACTATTTTTGTTGAGCTCCGTTTGATGGGTTTAAAGTGTTTTCATAAATTTATATATTGCGTAGGCCACAATAATATAATAATAATATTTAAATCCAAAATCAGCATCCACTGTATATTTGTGATGTAATTAATTATAATAGTAAAGCAGAAATAAATAATGTTTTTTTAATATAAGGAAATATTAAATTGAATTAGCTTATTTTTTATGCATTATTTCTAAAGTAAAAATAAATATAAAATAAAAAAAATGATTACTGTGATGGTATTCTAATTTTAATATAGATAGCCACAACTTTTAAAAACATTTTATTTTTTTAAATAGTATACAAATCTTAGCGATAATTATTTTTCGGTCTTGGGCTATTGATCACCTCTGCAGAAGCGCCTCGGTTATCTATATTTGCCCTCAACAATAATGATGCATTACCCGCCAGTGAAATATTATTAAATTCGTCTGGTTTCATTTTATTTTACTGATTTCATAATTAAATTATATTGAATTAATGTAATTCACTATGTCATCGTATGACTTAAAAATATAGATTAAATTTATAAAAAATTGACAAAATAAGGTCTGTAGCTTCTAATTAGGTAGCGCAAAACTATGACCCCTTAATCTCGGTTCTAATACTTACGCATCTTGGCACTCCTGCATTTTTTTGCATTTTTCCTTTTTAGATCAACGCGTCGACGAACAAACCCCCGCGCTCAAGGGATAGTATTTAATGAACTATTTTTCCTAATTTTTAGAAATCTATAATATGTCAATTATCCGTTGTATAAAAAAAACACCATTTACTAAATTATATTATTTTTTAATATTACAAGTCGGAAAGTAATCTAAATTATTGTTATCGCTATAATTAATTAATTCAAAATACGTGTTTAAATATTTGAATTTCTCAAGCACTTCCGAACGAATCTATATTATTTGGGATTTATTGGTGAAATCCGCATAAAAATTAGTGTCCTAGATATCCACAGAATCGTTTTCTATTTAGAACGACCTAAGGTTTATTTTGCTTTTTCTTAAGACAACCTCTTATTTGTGTTTATGTGTAATGCTTTTATTTGCCAGATTTCGTAAAATTGTAGTGATTATTATTTATATCGACCTCGAGTAGAAGTTCTTTATGTCAAACTGTATTATCAAGTACTCCCATTTTTTATATAAAAATGTAAATATATTATTAAGAATAAATATTTCTCTGTATCCAATTTTATTTTTATCGTTTGGATGCCTCTTTTGAGCATTTTTCATATTACCCTATAGTACAGTCGAGATATAGCTGATTTAGCAGCAAAAATCAAGCAAGTCTATTTGATATCTAAATACCTGCAATGGGAAATGATAACGGGGGTCACAAGAAATATGCAAACTAAAAACGGCGCTCTGGGGGTTGGTCTAATTCATGTGGGGGATGTTAAAGGGGTGAAAAAATCTACTTTTGTTCACAGGATCGAAAATGTGTTCAATACAAAAGTTGTAGTTTATGAAAAAATCTTTAATTTTTGTATAGATCAATGTGTAGTAAGTTGTTAAATTTTTTTATTTAAACTAATTATGAAAAACTACAGAAAAATTCATTGTTGCAAAGAAAATTTCTTATGATTTTTCATTATTGAATATGTTTTTAAATGTTTATTATTTAACCTAAAAGCCTTGGAAAAAGCACAGAAAAGAAACCCTGACAGAATTCTTCACGATATTTTTCCACACTAGAATTTTTATTGAAAAAGAAGGTTTCGAATTGGAAAAATAAATATTTAAAAAAGCTACTTAACTTTTTCATGAAATAAAGTATGATGATTTCAAGGCAGAAAGACATATTTTCATTACCTTTTCTCGCCGAAATTCAATTATTTTTGTAAAAATTTAAATTTAAAAAGTGATTTTTACAAACGTTGAAGGTTTACCATTTGCATTGAAAACTTTTTGATTCTGCGGAAAAACAGTTTAACGTTTTTATCTGAAGCTTCAAATATTCCAGTTGAATGTTTGTAACAATACTGTAGGTACACCCTACCTACCCGATTACGTAGCTCATTTAACGAGAGTATTCAAACTGTTCTATTCGTACAAATTTAGTGAGGTGTTGTCAACATGAATTCCAATTTCTACCTAAATATTATTCGGAATATTTAAGAAATTATACCTAGTATAGAATATTATTTGAATTGGCGCAGCTTTAGTTCTTTAAAGCAATAAATTTTGTCCTACCGTTGCAAGTGTCTGTATAAATTTCAAGTTTGCGGATCCCCTCTTCATATCGCGGTTCAACTTATTTTGGTCAGATTGTACAAACATGAAATTTCGGTTCAAACAATAAAACATAATTTTTTTTGAATTTTTTCCAATTTTCAAGCATGTTTTTAAATGGGAATTGTAGTTGTTTATTATTGTATCAAAAAGTACCCGTTAATACGAAAAAATGCGTAGCCAGCCCCCAGAGCGTCGTTTTTTACATGTTCCTTGTGACCGCTTTTATTATTTCCCACTACAGGTGATACAGATATCAAATAAATTGTTGTAAAAATGTATCTCGCCTACACTATTACTAAACATAATTCGACATTATATTTTTCATAAATTGTAAAACATAATTTTAAATCAAAACCGATTTCCCCATATCAAGGACAAAATGAAAATGCAACATTGCATTGAATAATATTTGTGATTCTCTCTTGTCTTACTTTTAAATATAAAGTAACGTAGAAGAATCCAGAAACGAGCGCTTTTGTTTCTAAGAAGATATTGTGAAACTATGTCCACTTAATCTCGGTTAAAATCAATTTTGTTTTCTTACCCTTTCCTCTCTTCGCGCTTATTTTTAGTTTATAATAATTTATATCCACATTTTTGACACACCTCGTATACAACTAAAAAAATTTAATATCTGATAGTTGTATTCTGAGTTTTATACTAATCAGACATTTTTATTTAGAAGATAACAGAAAATTTTATGCAGAATATCTTTTTTCCATAAAATTGATAGTTTTGAAGGTTTTCGATACGCTGCGAACTTAAGTGGACACATTTTAAGCTAATAAGTAACATTCTAAGAAAATATAGTGCTAACAACAGTTGCAAATTAACAAAGAAAATAAGGGTAAATTACAATAATAACGTATCCAGCAAACGAATTACATGACAATTTAATAAAACCATTACAAATTTTACACAAATCCGATTGTTCTAAATTATACTGAAAACTTTACACTATATACCGAAACCTTAAAAAGTATTTAAATTCCCAAATAATAATACTTTTTAATTTGGGTAATATTACAAGAATTAAGATATAGATAATATTTAAAGATTTTAAATTAAATACAGATGAGTGGTGTAGAGGAACAAACGGTTGGAAAGAAGTTCCATTCGCTGTATATTATTTATTAAACAACATGACTGTATGTAACGTATTATAGTAAAAGTCTTCCGTGGTCATTTTTGAGACATACTGTATACACCGTACAAGAATTTTCATTTTTGGGACATACTGTATACACCTTATAATTTTTTTTCGAAAAACCAACTTGATACACACCATATGCAACTTACAAAAATTTTGATTTTTGGGACATATTGTATACACTATGGACACACTATATACAACTTAATTTTTTGGGACATAAGATTATTTATCGAAAAGATTCAACTTGGGACACACTGTATACACCTAACAATAATTTTTATTTTCGGGATACAATTTACACATAGGATTTTTCTGAAAAACCTCGTTTCGTAACGGTCGAAATCTTACTCTTTTTTGGCTTAGTAGTCCAGTCAACATGTACTTTTTCTCCGCCTCCGAAAAATATGATTCAATTCGGGATAGCGTGTAGATGATTTTTAAAAAAATTCAAGTGCCGCTTGTAAAACAATAAAAATGGGGTTTGGTTTTTTGCAAATATCTCAAAACCTATTTGACATTTTTCAAATTTGACAAAAGATTCAACAATAGGAGGAAATTTACCAAAAAAAAACTGTACCTCCCGGAACTGAAGGACCAATATCTATAATTTTCCCAGAGTGTTGAAAATACAGCCGAAGACGGAAATTTCGGCATGCGTAAGTGTGCACTTCGGACCTTTAATGAATAAATATTATTTTAATATGAAAATTAAAAATTGAAAAAATTCAGACATGTACTAGATAGATTGATGAACAATAATATGATTAATAATTTACTTACGTTAAAAATTAAAAAGCTTGATTAATCATTAAAAAAAAATTTTACTTTCCCGGACCCATCAAAGGGAAAGTAAGGTGAACGAGCAAAAAAAATTGAGATATCGATGGAAATATCCATTTTGAGGTCCCCCAAGAACATTGAAACCATTTCCAGCGTATGGTCTGTCTGTGTGTCTGTGTGTAATCTTCCACGATAACTGCCGAACCGTTTGACCAATCAAGCTGAAATTTGGTATGAAGGGTCGGTGTGTGCCTCGAATGCGACCATTAGTTATTGGTTTAAATTGGTACAATAGAAGGTCCTCAAGACCGACATTGATTAAATACACATGTAACAATTTTTTACTTTTTTTTAATTACAAAAAAGTACAAAAAATACACTTTAGCGCAAAATGTTGTAGTACAAAGTTTTAGAGCATAAAATTCCCTATAACTTTTGTTTCAAACATTTTCCAGAATTTCCAATAGTTGCGCCACTAGATGGCGCGTAAAAAAATGTGAATGTATATTTTCTCTATGGAGATTTAAATCATATGTTTTTTGAGTGCAACAACAATAGAAGTGCATCTAATTACCTAATCTCAGAACTTAACAAACTGCAAATTCCCCTACCTACAAATATTACAACGCTGCTTGCTCTACATGACAAAGCCATAAATGATTTAATCGTAGACTTTGTACATAAAACAAACATATTACTGTAACAATAATTTAAAAAATGTATGTGGCAAATGGGCTAGATCTCCGATGCCAACAGCGCGCGCACACACACACATATTTTCTCTACTTTTTCTTGATTTTGAGGACAAATAATACACTTTAGTGCAAAATGTTGAAGTACAAAGTTTTAGGGCATGAAATTCCCTACAACTCTTGTCTCAAACTTTTTCCAGAATTTTCAGTAGTTGCGCCACTAGAGGGCGTGTAAAAAATCTGCATGTAGGTTTCTCTAGTTTTTCTTGATTTTGAGGAAATACAATGCATTTTAGTGCAAAATTTTCTCATGCAAAGTTGTAAAGCATCAAATTTTCTTTAAGTTTTTATCGAATTCCTCATAGTTTCGCCGCTAGATTGCGAGAAAAATACATATTTAGGATTTTCCATTTTTGTTTATAAAAATTGAATGTAAATTATGCTCTTTAGTGCTAAATGTTTCAGTGCAAAGTTGTAAAGCATAAAATTCCCTACAACTATTGTATGATTTTAGGAGATCCTAATTATAGCAGTGTGACATACAACGTGCGCATGCGCAGCTTATGTCATTATTAACATTGAAATATCAATTCGGTAGACGTATTCACCATCGGCTCTCTATTTTTAATGTGTTCGATAAATTAATGTAATGCTTAGTATTTTGTAATTAAAATAATAATAATAAATAACATATTCCCTACGGCCGAGCCGGGAAAGTTCTGGAGTGACACCTCCGATTTTTTATATTAATATTGATTCGTTTTTTTATGATCAGAAGTCACATGAAAATGATTTTTTAAATTTTTTATTTCCTATTGTTTACAAAAATTGTTATAAACTAATGCGTTGTTTATAAGATAATTTAAAATTTCTTTTTTGGAAACATAATATTTGATGCAAATTATGATTTTTTGCAAAAAAATCGTTTCTTAGATTTTTTTTTCTTGCTTAAAATCGTATTTGTTCATTAACAAGTCTATCACCTGCAATAAGGAACCACTTTTTTTCAATCATAATTTATCTTGCTTTTTGATAACTAAAAAAAAAATTGTTTTAAAATTTTTATTGTTTATTTAATAAACAATTTGTTATAAACAATCAAAAAAATTCTAAATATTTTTTTTCCTTTTCTACATAATGGAACAAAAACAACCATGTGTTATTTTTTGAGAAAAATTATGTGTATGGCAGAAAAAAATTGTTAATTAACAAATACGTTTTTAAGTAATAAAAAAATATTGTTAGGGAACGATTTTTGTTTTTAATCATAATTTGCATCAAAGATTATGGTCCAAAAAAACATTTTAAATTATCTTATAAACAACGCATTTGTTTATAATAATTTTGTAAACAATAGAAAATAAAAATTTTCAAAAATCATTTTCATGTGACTTCTGATCATTGAAAAACGGATCAATAGTAATATGAAAAAAAAAATTTTTTTTCAATGATTAATCAAGCTCTTTAATTTTTAACCGAAGTAAATTGTTAACAAAGTGAAAAATAACAATTTTTTAATGTTTCCAACGGAAATCTCTTCTGAGACCTTTAAAAAATGGGTATAAAAATGGAAAAAAATCAGATTTGTTATTAAACAATTATTGCACTTACAATGTTCATGTTCAAGTAGGACAAAATTGTTAATTAACTCATGCATAATTAATAGCAAAATCGCGATAAAAATTTTTGACAGCGGATTATTGTTCATAAATCCATTCAGTAGATGCCTGAATTTTTTTCAATTCTTAATTTTCATATTTAATAAGTTTAAATAATATTTATTCATTAAAGGTCCAACGTGGACAGCGCTTACCCAAGGCGAAGTCCCCGTTTTCGGTTGAATTTTCAACACTCTGGTAAAATTGTAAATATTGGTCCTACAGTTCTGGATGGTGTAGTTTTTCGTTGATAAATTTCCTCCTCTTTTTGAATCTTTTTTCAAATTTGAAAAATGTCAGAGTTTTTGACATATTTACAAAAAACCAACCCCCATTTTTATTTTGCAGTTGATTGTTTATAGCTTTTGCAATTTTTGCAAGCGACTCGT
Organism: Neocrepidodera transversa; assembly: GCA_963243735.1. Classification (NCBI taxonomy): domain Eukaryota; kingdom Metazoa; phylum Arthropoda; class Insecta; order Coleoptera; family Chrysomelidae; genus Neocrepidodera; species Neocrepidodera transversa. Next base: position 34,059 of record CAUJLB010000117.1, on the reverse strand, counting down.
GAATTTTTTAAAATCATCTTTACGTTATTCCCAATCGAATGACATCTCGTTCATATTTTTTAGAGGCGGAGAAAAAGATTGACCCAAAAAGCACTTGTTGACTAGACTATAGCTGTCATTTGCCAAGTGTCTTGAGTGCGATAACTAAGTTGCAAAATAGTATTTTACGTTACAAGTCCGCTATATCCGACTTATTACAGTACGAGTTGTTTTTAAGGAGGAGACTACGCAGGAGCCGAGTCCGGAATATAAACGAGCACTGTAATAATACCTACTGGACGTGTTTCATACGATATTTTATTTCATCCTGTCTTTGTATGTTGATCAAAATTTTTAAAAAATTGACATTCCAATTAAGCCATTGGTTTCCATAGTTATGTACGTATTATTGATATTTGCTTGTCACTGAAATATTTGTGTTTGAATTTATGGGCTTAACACATTACGAGATTGTAATATATTTATATATATTCAGTTAAAAGAATCACTCTGTATTAGAGAATTTAATTATACGTGTTAGGTTTTTTCTTTGTGTTACTGATAAGGACGGACACACTAAAAACTGATCCGAATACAGTTAGTCGCTATTTGCTTGTCTGTGGTTATGGGTAATATATAGGGTTCAATTGTATACCGTGTTTTATTTGAACCCCTTGGAACATTACAGTTGGCGACGAGGATAAGATATAATTTTTTTTAAAATCCGGGAAGTAGCGACTAAAAGTTAAATTAAACAGTACGTACTAGTAAGTGCCTTGTGAAGTGTATACCGGTAGAGTTTAAAATGGCGGCGTACATAGGACATTTACGTGAGTTTAACCCAAGTCATTGTGATTGGCGAATTTTTAAAAAACAACTAAACCAATATTTCATTGCTAATATTGCTAATAAAGTAGCTAATGAAGAAACTAAACGTGCTCTGTTGGTAAATAGTTGTCATGAAAATAGTTTAAATTTGTTGAGCAGTCTTTGTATACCGGCTCAGCCTGAAGAAAAAACTTTTGATGAACTAGTAACTTTATTTGATAACTATTTCACTACTACTAAATTAGTTTTCCCGGAAAGACAAAAATTTTATTCGGCAATGAAATCTAAGGATGAAAGTGTTCAGGAGTGGGCAGTGCGGTTGAGACAATTAGCTGGCAAATGTGAATTTCGCACGACCGAATTGAACACAGTGTTACGTGATCGTTTTATTATGGGTTTTGAAAAAGGACCCATAATCACAAGACTATTTGAAGAAAAAGAAGATGGTCTTACGTTTGAAAAGTGTATAGAAATCGCGTGTAACAAAGAAGCAAGTAACAAGAATCAATGTGAGTCAGGTTTTAAAATTAAAGAAGAACCTGAGGTGTTTCGAATGCGTGATAAAAATCCGCAGAATTCCTCCAAATTCACATCGCAGCGAAGTGGTAGCCATATTGACGGTCCGTCCACCTCCAAGGATCAGCAGGCGACGGCATTGGTAAAGGAATGTGACGTTTGTGGTAGGTGTCATCAAGGCCGATGTAAGTACAGAAATTGTGTTTGTCATTTGTGCGGTATTAAAGGTCATTTAGCGTCAAAGTGTAACAAAAACCGTAAAAGTAATAAAAACAATTTTTTAGAATTGGATTCAGTTGACCAGTTATTTCAAATGAAATATAAAAATGCTGAACCTATTTTGATAAATGTTCTTGTTAACCATGTAAATATTAAATTTGAGTTGGATACCGGGGCCAGTCTAAGTTTAATATCCAAAGAAATAAAAGATAAATATTTTCTCGAATTGGAGATTGTTTCTACAAAAAAAATATTTACAACCTATAACGGAAGTAGAATATATCCTTTAGGAAAAATTTCAGTTAATATCTCTTATAATAATATTTCTGATCAAATGTTTTTATATGTTATTAATAACGGAGGCCCTCCTCTTTTAGGAAGAGATTTTTTCAATAAATTTAACTTGAAAATAAATAAAATAAATAACGAAGAGAATATATTAAACAAATTTTATAATGAATTTCCTTCTGTTTTTAGTGGAAATTTAGGCCTTTTTAATAAAGGATATATTCATTTGAAATTAAAGAAAGATGCACAGCCAAAATTTTTCAAGGCTAGGAGTTTACCGTTCGCTTTAAAAGAAGGGGTAGAAAAAGAGATTGATCGGTTACTAAAAGAAAATGTTTTGACACCGGTTGAATATAGCGATTATGGAACGCCGATAGTTCCTATAATTAAATCCAACGGTACAGTACGTCTATGTGGTGATTATAGTTTAACCTTAAATCCTAATTTAGAAATTGATAAATTTCCGCTACCACGAATAGATGAGCTTTTTGTCAAATTACAGGGTGGTAAATTTTTTACAAAACTAGATTTATCAAGTGCTTATCAGCAAGTTCTACTTTCTCCAGAATCCAAAATATTAACGACTATAACTACACACAAAGGCTTATTTTGTTATAATAGACTTCCGTTTGGAATTCATTCAGGTCCATCTAAATTTCAAAAAATTATGAATACTTTGTTTGATGGTATGGAGGGCGTTGCTTGTTTCCAAGACGACGTGTTAGTTAGTGGAAAAAATTTTAATGATCATGTTGATAGAGTTAGATCTGTACTTGCTAAATTAGCAGATAACGGTTTAACAGTAAGAAAAGATAAATGTCAATTTTTTGTCGAAAGCGTCACTTATGTGGGTTTTAAAATTGACAAGGAGGGTTTGCATACTTGTCAAGATAAAATTGATGCAATCCTTAATGTTCCGGTGCCTGAAGACATCTCTCAATTAAGATCTATACTGGGATTAATTAACTACTATAATAAATTTATACCTAATGCGTCTGCCGTTCTTCAGCCATTATATAATCTTTGTAAAAAAAATGTTCTTTGGAAATTTGATGAAAGTTGTTTAAAAGCCTTCGATAATGTTAAAAAGATTTTGAGTTCTACTGATGTTTTAGTACACTATAATCCAGAGTTGCCTATTTATTTAGCGGTAGACGCGTCTCAATATGGAATAGGGGCAGTGATTTGTCATTATATAGATAATGTTTATCGACCGATAGCTTACGCTTCACGTATGCTTAGTAATAGTGAACAGAAGTATTCACAAATAGAAAAAGAAGCTTTAAGTATTATTTTTGGTGTACAAAAATTTTATCAATATTTGTTTCATATTAAATTCACTTTGTTTACGGACCACAAACCCCTCGTAGCCATTTTTGGTCCTAAAAAAGGAATACCAAATTATGCTGCGAATAGGTTACAGAGGTGGGCTTTGATTTTAGCAAATTTTCAGTATGATATTCAGTATGTTAAATCTCAAGAAAATTTTGCAGATTTTTTATCTCGTTTGCCAGTGAAAAATGACATTGAAAATAGTGAAGATTTTTCATTTGTTATAAATTTTGTGTCTGATAATCAGCATTTTCCCATTGATTGTCATTTAGTAGCCGAGCATAGTTTACAAGATCCTATTCTAAAAAAGGTATTTCATTTTGTTAAAAATGGTTGGCCTAAAAAGGTTGACACTACATTGAAATCTTATTTTGATAATAAATATTCTTTTTCTATAATAAATAATTGTCTTATGTTTGGAAATAGGGTGGTTGTTCCTGAAATTTTACAGGGCGATATTTTAAAAATATTACACAGTTCTCATATGGGCATGGTAAAGACCAAAAGTTTGGCTCGTTCTTACCTATGGTGGCCTAAATTGAATGTAGACATTGAACGAACTATTAGAGCTTGTTCTTCATGTTTGACGCATAGGAATAATCCTCCGAAAGCGCCGTTATTAAATTGGGAATATCCTATCAGTCCATGGTCTAGAGTACATATTGATTACTTAGGACCGATTTTTGGTAAACAAATTTTAATAGTTATAGATGCTTTTTCAAAATGGCCTGAAGCTTTTGTTTTAAATAGTACAGGGAGTTTAAGTACTATAAAAGTACTAAGAGGGTTATTTGCTAGGTATGGTTTCCCGAATGTATTAGTTTCTGATAATGCTTCGTATTTCTCTTCCACTGAATTTAATAATTTTCTTAAGCAAAATGGAGTCGAAATTAAACACAGTCCTCCATATCATCCTGCGACGAATGGTGCGGCTGAAAATTTTGTAAAAACGATAAAAAATAGTTTAATTAAGTCCTTAAAATCAGGATACAGTGCAAATGATTTAGATTTGTTAACTAATAGATTTTTAATGGAATATAGAAATACACCGCATTGTTCGACGGGGATTACCCCTGCCAAATTAATGATAGGTAGAAATTTGAGAAGTAAGTTGGATTTGTTAATTCCAGAGCGGCAGTCTCTTATAGAAAAGAACAATAGTTTATCTAAAAATGTTTCAAATAGTTTAAAATCACAAAGAAAATATTATAGAGGTAACAGAGACAAAACTTTTCAGAAAAATGAGTTAGTGCTGGTTAGGGATTACAGGGGGTTAAAAACAAATTGGATCAAAGGTGTGATTAAAAAGAAAATAGGTCCGCGAACTTACATCATTTTTGTTCCGGAATTAAACACAACCTGGCACCGGCATCTAAACCAAATATTAGAATTTAGTAATTTAGATATAGTTACTTCACCTCCTCAACGCGAAAGTTGTGTTTTTGCGCCTCGTAGTGAAGTGCAAGATACTAGTGACGAAAATAATGAGGAGGAAAAGCGGGAAAATAGTGACAAAATTGTAAATGATATAAGCAATGATTGTGATGATGTTAACGCTGATAAAGAGCTTTCTACTCCTAAAAATCAATCTGAAAACAATTTAGAATCTAACAGTTTAAGAAAAGGAAATCGAATTAGAAAAAAACCTAATCGTTTAGAAATAGAGATTTAAATAGTAAATTATTTTCAGATTTAAAGGGGAGGATATTGTAATATATTTATATATATTCAGTTAAAAGAATCACTCTGTATTAGAGAATTTAATTATACGTGTTAGGTTTTTTCTTTGTGTTACTGATAAGGACGGACACACTAAAAACTGATCCGAATACAGTTAGTCGCTATTTGCTTGTCTGTGGTTATGGGTAATATATAGGGTTCAATTGTATACCGTGTTTTATTTGAACCCCTTGGAACATTACAGAGATCTAATAATAATAGTATTATTATTACCCCAAAAATCAAAAAATTAATATGAAAATAACCTACTTAAAAATAGAAGGTGCCTCTTATAGTTTGTTACGGTTTCAATTTTTATATTAACTATTTTCTTTTAACATTTTTTTTAAATTCATTTATTTTAATGAAAAGTAATAGCCTGCCTTAAACCATTTGGATCTAAAACACATTCATTTATTAATTAAGTTGTTTAAATACCTTTATTTTAATAGTTAACCTTCATTTGTTTATTTACAATTAGAAGTCATTCTTCAGGTTGTCACCTAGTCTGGTTCTTCTCTTGCTTTATGGCCAAAAATCTACTAGCTAACTAACCATTAACACTAAAGTCCTTTAATTTTAAAATTTTGACTTATCTCTTTTGACCTTTATCTATCCTTTTTTTGTGGCTTTTGATGGAACATGTGCCTTCCTTAAAATTACGAATTTTCGGACTTTCTAAGCCTAGAAAAGAACAAAAAAATATGATATTCAACTTAGATTCGCCCTAAACGAATATTCAAGAGAATTATTCACCTATTTGTGGATTTTGTGGGAATCTAATATATCTTTAAGGCCACACGAGATCTCCGGTAAGTCATCTTTTTATTCATCCTGGAAGTAAATTAACTTTTCTTATTGCTTTCTTTAGGCCTTACTTTCTTACTTACTTGCCTGCATACTTGGTTGTTTGTTTCTCTGGTTGGTATCTTCCATATTGGTCCTGATCATCTTCAAACGACTCCCGCATCAGTCAACACTTTTAGTGGCTCTTCGCCTTGGTACTAGAGACACCTAGGTGGTTGCCAACAATCATCCTCATAGTTTACTCCTACCACCAGAGGATTGCAGGGAACCTACGTTAGATCTGGATGATCGCCACCATCATTTCATAGATATACACGAACACTTCGGAAATCAAGTAAGAGCTTTCCATTTACCTTGGTTTTGGGGTTATACTTTGACTACATCCACCCAAGATATTACTCTAGGATTAATATAAGCATAAATTTGATAAGTTGTGAACTAATTGGTACCAATTGGGGGTTAACGCGTTATACTTATATATATATATATTGTTTTTGTTGTTGTTACCAAAAGTTTTAAAGGATTAAACATAAAAAAAAGGAGTAGCTAACAATAAACGTATATGGAATCTCCTTATTTGCATCTTTTCCTTGGTTATACTGAGACTTATACCCTCTATTCGTGGTGATTGCATTGATATTTTTTTTTTTGAATCCACCCACTCTCCGGGGCAAATTAAATTTAAAATTGAGCTAGCTGAAATTTAACAATTATAATCAACGACAAGAGAGAGGGTAACACTGGCGACCAACGTGTAAGGGTTCTGCTATTAAATTTTATTTTAAGTAAGATGTCTCATAGACTTTTGTAGATTAAAATTATTTAGATTATTTGGTACCAACAATCTTTTGGGTAATTTTTAATATTTTGGAGTAATACATTACTATTACCTTAACGGGGTGTTGATTTCCATATCAGTATCATCGAGTATATCATCCATTACTGATAATTTATTTTTTTTTGTGTGTGTTATTATTTTTCATTTTTATCGCTAACCTTTAAAACAATTCAACAAGTATTCTTCTTTTTATTTAAAGTGTCTTTAACATTTTGTTAGACAGTAACTTTCGATGTATAGAATCCTTGTGCTACAGATGGCCTCGTACTATTAGGTACTACCGTTAATTTAAATTTATCTGGTGGTCTCTGTACTTTCAGCAATCCAGCTAACAGTTTTTGGGTTGGGGAAAGATAAACACTGTGTTTTATTTTTAATTATAGGCATTCTATTATTGCTATTTTTTTTTGATATTTCCGAGTTTCTCACTTTGGAAAAAAAAAATTGAAACGCAACACATTTGATTACATTTTATTTTATCAACTATTAATAGAAAAATAAATACAAATAAATTATCAAATTTCCAGTGTGATTTCATTAAGCGTTTTATCATTCGCATACAGGGTGATTTAGTGAACTTTCTCAAATTGATATAATTTGAAAAGTTTTATAGAAATTACGTACTGTTTGGCAGTTGAGGTACATTGTTGATTATATGTTTAGTTTTTTTTATTTATGAATAATAGTGTGTTTAAGTATTAAGGTTATTACCGTGTTATGTATGTGTGGGCATTACTAGTGTGGTAGTGCCTCTGACGAACACATAATTGGTAGTTTTTACCTTATTTTTATTCTAGTTTTTTTTTTCTTTTTCGTGGAAAAGGTGGGGGTTTAATAATTTTTTTTGTGTGTATCAAAAAAAAAAATACATATTTACTAAAATGGATGTCAATCGTCTTTTAGCGAGTGAACTGAGATATGAACTTTTTATACGTGGTCTTCCGGTAGGACGCACGGTGGATGAAAACAGAACTACATTACGAGGAGCACTGAGAAATGAAAGAGATGGACTCTCGTCAGCTTTTATGAATTTAGGTATTTTAGAACCAGAAGAGGAGATGAAAGTATGTGAAGATAAATTGAAAGAACTAGAAGGTGACATAGATAACTTTAACAGAGGAAATAGAGTTAACGAATTTAAAAGAATTTCTACACGACTTCAGCATATACAACAAAGGCTAAGAAGAATTCAAGCTGATTCAACACAAAGTGAACAAATACAACTTTTAATTGGACGTTGTTTAACGGCTTTTGAGTCACTTAAAGCAGTTTACGAAGCATCGATCGACCAAAGGGAAAATAGATCAAGTATTTTGGATGTAGAAAACATAGTTGAAGGATCACTTTTGGACGAACCGAACTTGTTAATTCCTGATGTTATACTTAGAGAAGCAAGTGACTTGGAGAATGATCCAATTCATAATCAGCATATCCAAGAAGAACCTGCCGGTAATCTACCATCGTATACTCAATTTGCCAATGCACCAAGGTCTTCAACTCATACCTCGCGTCTACCTAGCTATTTTACTAAACAACCATTCAACGATGATAGAGCTTACAATCCTCCTGAATCGAGTCGACTAGATCACAATCGATGGTCGGAAGGGCCTAATGTAAGGTTTAGTGACGAAATGCCAGTATATAATTCTTACACGCGTCATCCGCCCGAAATGTATTTACCATCCTCTCTCAATAGAAGAAGTAACTTCACAGATCCTCCAGTTCGTCAACCAACTAATGCTGTAGAAGAGTTCTCCCAGGGATATTTTGATGTCAGTCGCTTAAGAGTTCAATTTGATGGACAGTCTAGTGTCAATAATTTTCTGGAAAGGATTGAGGAACTACGAGTTTCGAGGGGTATCTCTAAAGATAGGCTTCTGAGAGCGGCACCTGAACTTTTAACCAAAGGAGCTCTAACTTGGTATAGGACTCAGAGATTTCGAACTTGGGAAGAATTGGAAAATAAACTAAGGGAAGCGTTTCAGCCGTACGACTATGAATTTGAACTAATGGAGGAAATAAGGAGAAGAACCCAAGGACAAAACGAAAGGATTGTTACTTATGTAGCCGTAATGGAAAACCTTTTTAAAAAATTAGGATCTTCATGTCCTCCTGAGGAAACTCAAATTAAGATGATTCGTCGTAACCTACTCCCTTCAATTCAAACTCAGTTGGCACTTCATCCAATTCGGTCTATGTCTGAATTGGTTAGTCTTGGAAAGACGGTCGAAGAGACTTCCAAAAGAATTCAACAATACGCTCCTCCTCCAACGAATTATAGAACTCTGTTCGAACCTGAGTTAGCTTATCACAAAAGTAATAGTTCTTCCATGGCCTCTCACTCAGTCGCTTCTGTTCGGGAAGATAGACGAAAATTTGTTCCAGCTAGAGCTTCGGAGACATCGAATGTAACAACTACTACAAATACTGATACTGTCACTCTTATTGCGTCGACACCTCCGGCGTCTCCACAATGTTGGAACTGTCTTGAAAGTGGCCATCGGTTTAAGAAATGTTCAAAACCACGCCGTTTGTTCTGCTTCAAGTGCGGTCTTGAAAATACTACATCCCACCGATGTCCAAATTGTCAAAAAAACGGAAGAAAGAGTCAGTGATCGGTCGGGACTTGACTCTCTCAGATAAACCCGACCTGACTCGTAAAGAAATTATCATAGACTATATAGTATCTCATGATAAAAACGATCACCGACCATATTTAAAAGTAATGATTTATGGATGTGAGTTTCTCGGTTTGTTGGATTCTGGCTGTACTAAAACGGTTATTGGAAAGTACGGCTGGGATATCCTTAAGAATATTTGTATTCTTACTCCCGTTTCGCAAACTTGCACCGTCGCTAATGGTGACAAATGTGACATTATTGGATTTATTCGTGTACCTATCAAGTTACAGGATAAAGTCCATATCTTTGAAATATTAGTCGTTCCGACTTTACCACATCATCTAATTCTTGGAATTGATTTTTGGTGTCAAATGGAAATAATACCCGACCTTCACTCAGGTGAATGGTCTTTTCGATCAGAGAGCTGTCCAGTAGAGGTTCACTCTTTGGAGAACGCTGATCATCTTAATTCAGAACAGCGATTTCAGCTTGATGATCTCGTAAAGAAAACGTTTGAAGGAATGGATGGAAAGTTGGGTTGTACTCATATTGTGCAGCATGAGATAAAGACCGACTCTCCACCCATTAAACAGCGGCATTATCCTTTAAGCCCTGCTTTACAAAAACAAGTTAATCAGGAGCTCGAGAAGATGCTTGCTGATGGAATTATCGAACCGTCAAATTCCCCATGGGCTTCTCCCATTGTGTTAGTTAAAAAACCAGATCAAACCTATCGGTTCTGTGTAAATTATAAACGCCTTAATGAAGTAAGTCTCCCCGATGCATATCCTCTCCCGTTTGTCAGTGCTACCATTGATAAACTGCGGGATGCGAAATTTCTAACAACTTTAGACATAAAGTCTGCATATTGGCAAATACCGGTCGCAGAGTCATCAAGACCTTTAACAGCTTTTGTGGTTCCCACTCGAGGTCTCTTTCAATTTCGCCGAATGCCTTTTGGGTTGCACAACGCCCCAGCTACTTGGCAACGATTTATTGATCGTGTTTTAGGAGTAGATCTCGAACAGTTCGTTTTTGTCTATTTAGATGACGTCGTTATTTGCACTCCTACATTCAATAAACATATTGAGGTCCTCCAGATGGTATTAAGTCGACTTAAAGGAGCTGGATTGACCCTAAATAAAGAGAAATGTCGTTTTTGTCGACCTGAACTCAAATATTTGGGGTATGTGGTAAATGCGTCTGGTCTGCTAGTCGATCCTGAAAAGGTCGAGGCAATACTTCGGATTCCAACTCCCAAAAATGTGTCAGAAGTGCGTCGCATAGTTGGTCTTGCCTCCTGGTATCGTCGATTCGTACCAAATTTTTCATCTCTAACCGCGCCGTTGACTACTCTTTTAAAGAAGAGCGTTCGTTTTATCTGGGACGAGGCGTGTGAAAGTGCCCTACGACAAATTAAGAATAATTTAGTGTCTGCTCCAGTATTAACCTGTCCAAATTTTGATATTCCTTTTTCCATTCAGACTGACGCATCAGATTTTGGCTTGGGGGCTGTTCTGACGCAACAGCATGATGATGGTGAAAAGGTGGTTTGTTATTTGTCTCGCACACTCACTAAGTCCGAGAGAAAGTACACTACAACGGAGAAGGAATGTCTAGCCGTGATTTGGGCAATTGAAAAATTGCGACCGTACGTCGAAGGTAGTCAGTTTACTGTTGTAACAGACCACTGGAGCCTACTATGGTTGTTTAACATCAAGGATCCCGTAGGACGAATAGCAAGATGGGCCGTTCGTCTACAACAATACCGTTTTAATATAGTCCATCGCAAAGGCAAAGACAATCTTGTTCCTGACGCTCTTTCCAGGTCAGTGCCCAATGTTATTCTCTCAGATACTCCATCCGAATTGGCCACCCTAACTTTTACAAATGTTTCCGATAAGTGGTATCTCCGAATGTTAAATGAAGTCAAGCAGAAACCACAAAACTTTCCTTTGTGGAGAATAGAGAATGATCTATTATACAAGCACGTTAGTTTGAACTACCCTGAATTAAATCAGCAACCCAATCGTAGTTGGCTATTGGTGGTTCCTAAGGAACACAGAACGGAAGTTATCAAATCTAACCACGATCCTCCTACTTGCGGTCATTTAGGCATTTACAAAACATTAAGTCGTCTTTCCGAGACATATTATTGGCCTAAGATGAAGAAAGATGTTGCAAATTATATCAACCGATGTAAGATCTGCTTGGAGACTAAGCCAGAACAAAAGAAACCATTGGGACTAATGCTAAGTAAAACAACCATGTTGTCACGTCCTTGGCAGTTACTATCGGTAGATGTTGTCGGACCTCTTCCTCGGAGTTCTTCGGGATTTTGTTTCATATTATCTGTATGTGATGTCTTTAGTAAATTTTGCTTATTTTTCCCGATGAGGTTGAATAACACCAAAACTATTGTTCAAATTCTAGAAGAAAAGGTTTTCCTTATCTTCGGGTCACCAAATCGGTTATTAACTGATAACGGTACCCCTTTTAAGAGTGAAAATTTCACAAAACTTATGGAAACTTACAAAATCCGTCAAACCTTTACGGCTAGTTATCATCCTCAGTCCAACCCTGTTGAACGATGTCACCGCGTTCTTAAAACTATGCTGTCGTCTTACATTAAAGACAATCACCGGTTATGGGATAAGTTTCTCCCTCATGTGTCGTGGGCTGTACGGTCTGCACGTCATGAAGTGACCGGAGTCACCCCTAATTTTGTTATATTTGGTAGGGAACCTACTCTTTTTGGTTCTTCTAACCCTGATTTAGTAGACCCTATTGAGTTAATTAATCCACAAGATCTCGATACTCGTCGTGAACATATTCTAGATTTATTTCGGGATATTTCAGAACGGCTGGGTAAAGCATATGAGTCTAGTAAACGATCATATGATTTACGTCGCCGGAACGATCAGTTTAAGATTGGGGATCAAGTTTACAAGCGAAATTATGCTCTCTCTGATGCCTCCAAACACTTTACATCAAAGTTTGCACCCAAGTTTAAAGGTCCCTATAAAATTAAAAATGTTGTTTCACCTTGGACTTACGAGTTACAAGATGAACATGGCCAGCACGTTGGTATTTGGCATGCCAAAGACTTGAAGTATCATCCTCCTGATGCTACTGGCTCCGAATAGTTTAAACATAATTTATTCAAAGATATATACTTTAAGTTATAGTGTTTTTTTTTGTTTATTGTAAAAACACTTTTCTGGGAAAGGGGGGTGTGTTACGGTTTCAATTTTTATATTAACTATTTTCTTTTAACATTTTTTTTAAATTCATTTATTTTAATGAAAAGTAATAGCCTGCCTTAAACCATTTGGATCTAAAACACATTCATTTATTAATTAAGTTGTTTAAATACCTTTATTTTAATAGTTAACCTTCATTTGTTTATTTACAATTAGAAGTCATTCTTCAGGTTGTCACCTAGTCTGGTTCTTCTCTTGCTTTATGGCCAAAAATCTACTAGCTAACTAACCATTAACACTAAAGTCCTTTAATTTTAAAATTTTGACTTATCTCTTTTGACCTTTATCTATCCTTTTTTTGTGGCTTTTGATGGAACATGTGCCTTCCTTAAAATTACGAATTTTCGGACTTTCTAAGCCTAGAAAAGAACAAAAAAATATGATATTCAACTTAGATTCGCCCTAAACGAATATTCAAGAGAATTATTCACCTATTTGTGGATTTTGTGGGAATCTAATATATCTTTAAGGCCACACGAGATCTCCGGTAAGTCATCTTTTTATTCATCCTGGAAGTAAATTAACTTTTCTTATTGCTTTCTTTAGGCCTTACTTTCTTACTTACTTGCCTGCATACTTGGTTGTTTGTTTCTCTGGTTGGTATCTTCCATATTGGTCCTGATCATCTTCAAACGACTCCCGCATCAGTCAACACTTTTAGTGGCTCTTCGCCTTGGTACTAGAGACACCTAGGTGGTTGCCAACAATCATCCTCATAGTTTACTCCTACCACCAGAGGATTGCAGGGAACCTACGTTAGATCTGGATGATCGCCACCATCATTTCATAGATATACACGAACACTTCGGAAATCAAGTAAGAGCTTTCCATTTACCTTGGTTTTGGGGTTATACTTTGACTACATCCACCCAAGATATTACTCTAGGATTAATATAAGCATAAATTTGATAAGTTGTGAACTAATTGGTACCAATTGGGGGTTAACGCGTTATACTTATATATATATATATTGTTTTTGTTGTTGTTACCAAAAGTTTTAAAGGATTAAACATAAAAAAAAGGAGTAGCTAACAATAAACGTATATGGAATCTCCTTATTTGCATCTTTTCCTTGGTTATACTGAGACTTATACCCTCTATTCGTGGTGATTGCATTGATATTTTTTTTTTTGAATCCACCCACTCTCCGGGGCAAATTAAATTTAAAATTGAGCTAGCTGAAATTTAACAATTATAATCAACGACAAGAGAGAGGGTAACAAGTTTTATATGATTTTTATAAGAAGTCTGCGTGCGATATGGCTATCATATCCACACTTGTTGCACAAACTACTATTTTGAACACAGTATTAATTTTTAAATTAATTAAAAAAACTTACATTATTCAGGATAAATGTTAACAATAATTATAAGTATATTATACTTATATTTACTCCAGAAGTAAAGGCAACCAGATACTGAAATATCACTACCAATGTCAGACATATTTGCGTTTTGTCATGAAGAGTCAAAATATTATGTATTTTGATTAATGGATCATGGGCCACCCCTACAACTTATAAATCGGTTAATAGATTTATTCCAAATTTTTGTTGATTATAATAGATCTATTTTTACCTCTCGCCCTTCAGATAAGAGAGGTATAGGAATCATGCTAAAAATTGGGTAGTGAGTTTTCAATGGATAAA
>CAUJLB010000117.1:0-10000 GCA_963243735.1 Neocrepidodera transversa | reverse complement strand
AAAGTTATTTGTATTTTGAAGTAGATTTGGCTATTATTTGAAAAGGCGTGTACGTACTGCACAGTAGTGAACTCTAGAGAGACTGAAATACGAGCAGTTTCAACATTTGGCGACCGTGACAGGACACTTCTGTTAAAAGTATGGAGAAAGTCAAGAAAGCCTTAGCTCTACAAAGAACAGCTTTTGCAAGGATATGTTAATTGTTGGAAGATGATTTATCCAAAGAAAGACCCGACTTGATTGAAATGCAGAGTAGTATTAGAGTGTTGGACGGAAAAATGCTACAAATGACCGAACTGAATCAACTTCTGTTAGATCTGATGCTAGATTCAGGAGATGATGAAGCAGATATGAATGCAGAAATCAAATTGATGGATGAAATGAGTCTTCAATATCATAAAATGAAATGTAACTTTGACAAGTTAGTCACTCAAGGACATAGTTCTAAAAAATCAGAATTAAAAAGCAAACTGAAGATCCCAAAAATTGAATTCAGGCAGTTTGGAGGCGACATAAAAGGTTGGCTTGGAATCAGTTCAGCAGGATTGATGAAGATTCTGATATAGAAGAGGAGGATAAACTGCAGTATTTGGTCCAAGCTACGACTCCAGCTTCTCGAGCGAGACAAATAGTTGAAAGTTACCCTGCTACAAAAGGCAACTATGTGAAAGCAGTTGATAGTTTGAAACAAAGATTTGGAAGAGAAGATTTGTTGATAGAGGTCTACGTCAGAGAACTTCTCAAATTAGTTTTAACAAATCTGAATGCCAAGAATAAACTGTCAACTTTTTTTTTGATAAAATTGAATCACAATTGAGAGCCTTAGAAAGTTTAGGTGTAAAATCAGATACCTGTGCTGCCATGTTGTACCCTTTGGTAGAGTCTTGTATAGGGGAAGATTTGATAAGAGCTTGGCACCGAAGTCAATTTTATTCATCAGAGTCCAGTTTAAAGAAACGCCTTGATGCTCTAATGGATTTTCTTAGACAAGAAGTGATGAACGAAGACAGAATTTCTCTGGCTGTATCCAGTTTTAAAGATAGACGGAGGTCTGAAGATGATAGAAATGCAGCTAGTAGCTCTACTGTACCCACCGCATCTGAGTTGTTCAACAAAGGAGCCCCAAGATGTGTGTTTTGCAAAGGTTCACACTCTTCTGATCACTGTAAGGAAGCATTGAAACTCAGTTTTGCAGAGAGAAAACAGAAGTTGTCAGATTCTGCTTGTTGCCATCTATGTACCAAATTTGGGCACATTGCTCGTCGACGTCGTTTTAGAGAAAAATGTTCCAGCTGCCAAGGTAGACATTGTAGCATTATGTGTCCTAAAAACGATATAAAGTCATTAAATTCTTATGATACAAATCCGAGAAAGCAAAAACCCAAAACTGAAGAGCAGAATCTAACCAACCACACCTATCCTGAGGTTTTTCTACAAACTATAATTGTTGAACTAAAAGGAGAAAAGGATTCACGTCGAGTGAGACTTCTTTTTGACACTGGTTCCCATAAGTCGTACATCACAAGGAGAATTGTTGAAGACATAGGCTATACTCCAATCCGAGAAGAACAACTAGTCCATTCACTTTTTGGAGGAACCCAAACTGAAACTGTTAGTCATACGTGCTATAAAATTCGTATCTACAGCCTTACTGAGGAATACTGCTGCAATTTTGAAGTCCTAAGACCAACCATTGATTTGCAACCATGTGACTTCAGTGAAAAAAGGACCCTGGTTGGACGAACTAAAGCAAAGAGGGATAGAAATTACTGACACTGCAGATGGCCCCATTGATGTTTTGGTAGGAGGTGACATAGCCGGAAAACTATTTTCTGGGCGAAAACAAGATTTGAACTGTGGATTAGTAGCAGTTCATACATTACTAGGTTGGACACTTATGGGAAAACTGATACCAGATTATTCAGTTAAGACATCCTTGCTAGTAACTTCACTGTTTTCTAAAGATGCTGCCATAGCGGACTTATGGAATCTAGATGTTCTTGGTATTCAAGATCCAGGAAGAACTAAATCACAACAAGATCAAGAAAAGCTTGTTATGGAACATTTTTCACAAACAGTCCGACGAAAAATTGACCAGAGATATGAAGTAAGCATTCCTTGGATCGAAGGTCACCCTCCTTTATCATCCAATTTCGATTTATCTTATAAAAGACTTATTAATACTACAAAAAAGTTAAAAAAGGATAATTTATACAACATCTACGATGAAGTCTTTGATAATTGGTTAACTGAAGGGGTCATAGAATGCTTACCAGATAATGAGCCATTTGATACATCATCTCAATCGGATCATTTTTTACCTCACCATCCAGTTTACAAGCCCAATAGTACTACAACACCCGTACGTCCAGTTTTCGATGCTTCGTCGAAAGAGAAGAATCAACCATCTTTGAATCAGTGCATCGAAAAGGGTATTAATCTCATTGAATTGATTCCATCTTTGATTATACGTTTCCGCATGGAGAGGATAGGAATCACAGCTGATATAAGAAAGGCATTTCTTTAGATAAGCCTACAAGAAAGCGACAGAAATTTTTTAAAGTTCTTGTGGTACGATAAAGATGGAAACTTGAAAGTTTTCCGCCATGCACGTGTTGTATTTGGAGTAACGTGCAGTCCATTTTTACTGGGAGCAGTCTTGGATTTTCATTTGAAAGAAACCTTCAACAAGTCAGTTTGTAAAGAAAACTCTTACAGTTCAGAAGTTATTTCAAAATTAATGAAATCTTTTTACGTCGACAATGTCCTGGCAAGTGTACCTGATAAAGAAGCTCTTAACCGTTTTATTGAACAGTCAACTAAAATTCTGGCTGATGGAAAGTTTGAGTTGAGAGGGTGGGAGCATTCTTTGGCAGAAATTACTGAAATTGAATCAAAAAGCAACATTCTTGGCCTCATTTGGAATCGTAAATTAGACACTTTGGAACTATCTTTGGAATGGTTTGACAGAATGGATATACGACTGTTAACCAAACGAATCATTTTGTCTGCAGCGCATAAACTGTTCGATCCCATTGGTTTTTCATGTCCAGTAGTACTGATACCAAAACTGTTACTTCAAAAGACTTGGTCTTTGAATTTGGGATGGGACGAAGAAATTGAAGAAGAAGTTAGAGAAAAATTTCTGAAGTGGTTACAAGAACTACCCTATTTTTCATCTGTCAAGATTCCTCGATGGATAGCTTCAGATTTCACTGTGTCGACCACCCAATCTGTACATGTTTTTGTGATGCAAGTGCAGATGCGTATGCTTGTTGTATTTTTCTGAGAACAGAAATGGATTATGGTCAAGTGTTTTTAAGACTGATTGAAGCGAAATCTAGAGTAACATCTGTTAAAAGGTTGAGTATACCTCGCCTCGAACTTTTGGCTGCAACAATTGGAGTGAGAATATTTCATAATTTCCAGATGAACTATAAAGACAATGTTAAAGTTTTTTTTTGGTCAGACTCCTCAACTGTTTTGTCATGGATTAAAAGAGAAGACCATTGGAAACCATTCATCTGGAATCGCGTTGAAGAAATAAAACGTTATTCGAAATCTCTAGATTGGTACTATGTTCCAAGTGAAATGAGTCCAGCGGATCTTCCATCACGAGGTTGTTTAGCAAAATCCCTAGCTGACGGAAGATGGTGGGAGGGACCTAGATGGTTACTTGATCCAGTTGCTCAATGGCCTAATCAGAATTTCGCTTGTAATGAGAAAGAAATTGATTGCGAAAAAAGAAAAACTATAGTTTCTTCCTTGTCCGTGCCTAAAGATTATGCATGGTACTATAAGTATTTCTCGAAATTCAGCAAGATCGTCAATATGATAGCCTGGATTAAACGATTTGTAAATAATTGCAAGAAGCAAAATGCTGAATATGAAAAATTCCTGACTGTAGAAGAACTAGAAGCATCGAGAAAACTTGTCATTCATTTGATCCAAGAGGAAAGTTTTGAGTCCGAAAAAGATCCTAAACTTTCATCCTTGTGTCCATTTATTGATGATGAAAGATTATTGAGATTACGTACCAAAATATCAGATAGAGCTGATACCGATAATTTTCGTATGCCATACGTATTACCCTCAAACCACGAAGTGGTCAAACGTTTAATTTTTGAGGAACACATAAAGAATAACCATGTTGGAACACAAGGTTTAATGAGTATTCTCAGAGAAAACTATTGGATCCTCCAATGTAGACGCACTGTTAAGTCTGTTATTAATGAGTGCAGCACTTGTAAGAGATTTAGAGGTAAACTGCTTGACACTCCTGCTATATGTTTACCAGAAAACAGAGTCCGTGATTCTGCTGTTTTTGAGATTTTAGGTATAGATTTGGCAGGACCGTTATACCTCAAATCAAATGAGAAAGTGTGGATTGTACTATACTGTGTACTGTGCTGTCTATCGTGCTGTGCACCTTGAGTTAACGTCGTCCTTGTCAAGTAATGCATTTCTACAGACCTTGAGAAGATTTATTGCTCGCAGAGGTCGGCCATCAGTAATCTATACGGACTGCGGCACAAATTTCGTTGGATCCGCGAACGCTTTACAAGCCATAGATTGGTTAGAAGTAGCTAAGAACTGTACCACAATACACCGAATAGACTGGAAAACGAATCCTCCAACAGCCGCATGGTGGGGAGGTTGGTGGGAGCGCCTCATAAGACTGATGAAGGAGTTGTTACGTAAAACTCTTGGGAAAACTAGTCTTGATTTTGAGGAATTGCAGACGATTCTTTGCGATTGTGAATCAGTTTTGAACGCCCGTCCACTTACTTACATCTCAGAAGATCCAAATGATTTTATTGTCCTCACTCCAGCGATGTTCTTACAAGATATCAAAGAAGTAGGAGTGGCTGATCTTGATTTGGTTGAAGCAAAAGATTTGAGCAGACGTTTCAAGTACCGGTTGAAATTAAAAGAAGATTTGAACAAAAGATTTAAGTCAGAATATTTGGGTCAACTTACTCTTTTTTCAAAGAAAACTTCTGATGAGACAGTCAAAGTTGGAGATGTTGTTTTGATATCAGATTTTGATAAGAAGAAATTTGAATGGCCAATGGGTCGTGTAGTTGAAACTATTCAGGGACGTGACGGAAATGTAAGAACAGTGAAGTTGAGAACTGCAACAGGTGAATTGCTGAGGCCAGTACAACGTATTGTTTTGCTGGAAATGGCAAATTCAAAAGATTTGCTTGAACCTAAACCGCCAAAAAGGACAAAAAATATTAATTCGAAAGCTGCAGAAGATAAGTTATCGAAGAAGTCGCCTGTAGCGAAAACAAGTTCTGGAAGGCGTGTAAAAGTTCCTGAGCGATATCGAAGTTATTAATTATATCATTACTCCGATGTAGGAATGATACAAGGTGGGAGATTGTTGGAAAACACCTTGTATTTTTTATATATGAAATGTTGTCAAGTAGACAGTTAATTATTATTTTATGATTGATGTAACATTAGTGCTTTATTAAAAGTTATTTGTATTTTGAAGTAGATTTGGCTATTATTTGAAAAGGCGTGTACGTACTGCACAGTAGTGAACTCTAGAGAGACTGAAATACGAGCAGTTTCAACAATACGTAAATCCAAAAAAAATCCCTCTATGTTACGTTTTTCCCTCAAATGCCTAGTTTTCCCTGAAAAATACCGCCTCTTATATTATTTCAATTTAACCAATTTTAAAACGCCATCTTTAAAGACCTCTAAAAAGCTCAAATCGACATAAAATAAGATCTAGATTTTTCTTTGAAAAGCGTCTTTGGTCACCCTGTATACATAACATTAACTTTAGTTCCAAGTCATTTCTGTCAAATTCAACCTGATCGAAATACTATTGAAATATAAAATAAACTAACAAATAGTATAAACATTTAATTTTTCTATAATAAAAAAAAAGATCTGCATAGGTTACGAAATCTGAAATCTGGAAACCATCTGTGAAATACTTTATTTTATAATTTTGGACTTTAGGTGCTAGTAAGGTTAATCCTAATAAAAGATCGAGATTAGATGAAAGTGATACATTAAGTGAAATTGAACAAGTTAGTAAAATGTGTTCAATAAAAATACTTCAGTGACATCAAAATTTGAAAAAAAATAATTAATTTGAGATAATTAAAGATGAGAAAAAACCAATATGTTTATTGTGTGAAAAATCTAGAATAAGAAATGACAAGACATTTATTAACTGCTCATCCGAAGGCCTACGAAGAAGAATTCATAATTACCTCGTTACGAGACGAGACAATGGGTTACGAGACGAGACCGAGACTGCAACGAGACTTATTTTCTTCTCAAGTAACGAGACCGAGATGAGATTTTTGAAGTTCTCGCTTTATCTCGTCTGGTGTAAATCCCTAGTAGAAATTTGGACTCGGTTACGAGACGAGACCGAGACTGAAACGAGACTTATTTTTTTCTACACTAACGAGACCGAGACGAGATTTTTGAAGTTTTCGCTTTATCTCGTCTGGTGTGAAGACCTAGTAGAAATTTGGACTCCACAAGGATATACGTTATGTAGGCGTCGATACGTTGGATTTGTTGCTTCAGTTTATAGATTATACGATCTTGCTAGTTCGATTTTTGAAATTCGACTGGTCTTTTATGGTAAGAAAAGAAAATTTTTTCTATTATGCTTATTACTAGTTAGAATATATTTATTAATTACTGGTAAAATTAAAAAATAGTGTAGTAAGATTCTGGCATTTTAATTATAAATTTCACTTTTCTATTTTGTTATAATCGACACCCTGTATTAAAAATACCCAACATCCAGAACCCCTGTAACCCTATTAATCTCCTTTATAATAAGCAACTATTTGCCTTTCAATTGCTGAATTGCTGCCCTTACAGCTTCATCAGAGACCCCGCTGCCCTCAACGCGGTGGCTACGATCCCGTATGAGGGGCGGCTAACATCACGTACGTGAATTGATGTGTATGTGTGTGTGTGTACGTGTGTGCTCTTGGCATCGCGTTAATTATATGATGGATATTCGAGATAATGACCCAAGTCGTCATTTGTGATGTACAGAAATGATCTCTCAATTTTCAGACTCTTGCGGCTATGAAATTATTTATAGACTTTTAGTTTTAAAATTGTTGAAGAGTATGATTAGTTTAGTTTATATAGGGTGTTGTTAAAGAAGTAACAACATTTTGAAAATAAATCTATGTTAAATCAGGCGTACATCAATGAAGTTGTCATAGGTCTTGTTGAACTTGATCTGAATTAGACTTTTAATAGATTTTAATTATATCCTGTAGAATATCTACATTTCACTTTTTGAATTAATTCTGAAGAAAATAATTTTCGCGAACAAACTTTTTCCTTTATATTCAAATCCAGACTGCGAGGCATCGAGTACCTGAAAAATGGCTACCTCTTCCTTAATTTAATATACAAAACTCAGAAACTCGAGCTAGGTCAATATAAAGGGCTTCTATAAAATATTCACGGTTATGAAACGGCATCACTGAATGTTTTCCCCGACGATATTTTGGTAAACAACTTTGCCAAACTCCGCAACTTTAAAGTTTGTGCCTGGTGTTAACTCTTGCTTGCGAAGGAAGGCGAGATTTTTAACGCAGAGGTGGATTTCGAGGAGCTAAAAGAGCAATTTGTGTAATAAAATATGGTGGAAGGCAGTTTTGCGCTAGCTTAACGAAATACTAAACTATAGGTTTATAAATGTCTACAATAAACAGTCAGCAATTAATTACAGTATATCAATGGAAAAAAACGGTTCAGTAGGACTACTAGCCGCAAAGTTTATCCTTACATATAGACCGAGTCAGTATTGTCCCGGAAATCCTTACCAAAAAAATTTGGTTCTGTTGTTGGAGTAGCGCGGCACCCAATCATTTCCCGTTGAAAAAAATATATAATCGATTTATATTGTGTTAACGGATACTGGACTTTTTACCGGATACTGATCCTGCTACAGGATTATATAATTATTTTATGAAGATATTTATACTTAACTCATTGATTGGGATCAATGCTATTATGTATTTTTACTTAAAATTACCCCCACTTCTCTTTCTTCATTTTGTCACATTTTAGGCAATTTTTTCCTCTTCTTACTTGAAAATTTTCCTTCTTTTGATTTGAAAATTTCCCCTCTTTGCACTTGAAAATTTCCCCTTTTCTCTCTTATATTTGTCACTTTTCCCTTCTTTTGAATTGAAAGTTTCCTCTCTTTTCACTTTAAAATTTCCCCTTTTCTCTCTTATATTTGTCACTTTTTTAGTACTTTTCCCCCACTTTTCTGTCTCAATTTTGTCGCTTTTAAAATTACCTCTCTTTTCTCTCAAATTTGTCACTTTTTAGTTTTTTTTTTCGTCTTTTCTAGCAAAAATTTACTTTTTTCTCTCACATGTCACTTTTTTAGTAATTAATTTTTTTTTTTTTTTTATATAATTTTCACTTTAATTTTCTCCTCTTTTCTCTCAAAATTTTTTCTAATTTTCACTTTAATTTTCTCCTCTTTTCTCTCAAAATTTTTTCCTCTTTTCTCTCAAATTTGTCACTTTTTTAATTTTTTCTTTTTTCTTAAATTTATTTTTTGTTTTAAATATCCTCTCTTTTCTTTCAAATATGTCATTTTTTTTAATAATTTTCCTCATTTTTGTCCAAAACTTCCCGTCTTTTCTCTCAAAAATCTCCGCTCTTTTCTCTCAAATTTGTCATTTTTTGGCAATTTTCTGTCGTTTTTTTTTAAATTTGTAACTTTCCGTTTGAAATTTCCCCTCTTTTCTCTCAAATATGTCACTTTTTAGCAATTTTTCTCATTTTTGTGTCAAATTTTCACTCGTTTCTTTCAAAAATTTCCACTCGTTTCTCTCAAATTTGTCACATTTATAGTAATTTTCCATTTTTTGTCACTTTTTCGTATTAAATGTCCCCTCCTTTCTCTCAAATTTGTCACTTTTTTAGTAAAATTTCTTATTTTTGTCTCAATTTCTCCTCTTTTCTCTGAAACATTTCCCCTCTTTCCTCTCAAATATGTCACTTGTTTAGTAATTTTCTCTTTTTTCTCAAATTAGTCACTTTTCGTCTGAAATTTCCCCTCTTTTCTCTTAAATTTGTCACTTTTTTTAGTAATTTTCGTTATTTTTGTCTCAAGTTCCCCCTATTTTCTCTCGAAAAATTCCCATCTTTTCTCTCAAAAATTTCCAGTCATTTCTTTTTAATTTGTCATTTTTTTGAATATTTTTTCTTTTTTCCTCTCCTACCACCCCCTCGAGAACATTTTTCCACTTTTTCCCCTTTCTCCATTAAATTACCTCTTTGTCCTCATTTAGCAGTGTTACTTCAATAAATTGAGGGTTTTTTTTACCAAAAACTGTATTATAAAAAAATGGTTAAGCTTCCAAATGTTTTTTTCAACTGCTTTAATTAAATTGTTTTATTGATTTTAATTTTTATTTTCTACACTCAAACAGACAGAAATTTTTTGAAGGTATTTAAGAAAGTTAAACGAACTTAAAATTCTAAAATGAACCAGTCTCAAAATCAGTGTAAGAGAATTATTAATATTAATATAACGAAATAACTATAAATTCATCTAAATATCCTCAAGTAGGCGTTTGAAAACCCGTTTTTAAATCGTATAATCTGTGAGTAAAAATAAGGTAGAAACCATCGTAGAAAAATTGTAACTATTAACTTTCTACATAATAATAAACCTCTGCTTCAATATTGATGTTAAAATTATCGATAAATTAAATAAACGTAGCCTATAAACTTTGATGACAGGACACTGATTTTTATCGTTAAAACTGTTTAGATATCGTATTTTATTAGATAATTTCTATGTTGAAATTTAATAAACGACGCGACGGTAAGCAAAATCATCAAAGGTAATAAATTTTAATAACAAAATTTTTATTTATTACTTGTAACTTAGCGGAATGGTTTTATATGAAGTTAGAATAATTTTAAAATTAATTATTTGGTTGTATTTCAAATTTATTACATTGTA
>CAUJLB010000116.1:0-160112 GCA_963243735.1 Neocrepidodera transversa | reverse complement strand
TATAATGTTACAATATTTAATTATAATAGAAAAATAGATTTTAATTATTAAAAAGCACTTTTTCTAGATTCTTGATATTTAATTTGTTTTTTATTATTCTAAATAATGTTACAATATTTAATTATAATAGAAAAATAGATTTTAATTATTAAAAAGCACTTTTTCTAGATTCTTGATATTTAATTTGTTTTTCATTATTCTAAATAATGTTACAATATTTAATTATACTAGAAAAATAGATTTTAATTATTAAAAAGCACTTTTTCTAGATTCTTGATATTTAATTTGTTTTTCATTATTCTAAATAATGTTACAATATTTAATTATACTAGAAAAATAGATTTTAATTATTAAAAAGCACTTTTTCTAGATTCTTGATATTTAATTTGTTTTTTATTTTTCTATATAATGTTACAATATTTAATTATAATAGAAAAATAGATTTTAGTTATTAAAAAAGCACTTTTTCTAGATTCTTGATATTTAATTTGTTTTTTATTTTTCTATATAATGTTACAATATTTAATTATAATAGAAAAATAGATTTTAATTATTAAAAAGCACTTTTTCTAGATTCTTGATATTTAATTTGTTTTTTATTATTCTAAATAATGTTACAATATTTAATTATAATAGAAAATAGATTTTAATTATTAAAAAGCACTTTTTCTAGATTCTTGATATTTAATTTGTTTTTCATTATTCTAAATAATGTTACAATATTTAATTATACTAGAAAAATAGATTTTAATTATTAAAAAGCACTTTTTCTAGATTCTTGATATTTAATTTGTTTTTTATTTTTCTATATAATGTTACAATATTTAATTATAATAGAAAAATAGATTTTAGTTATTAAAAAGCACTTTTTCTAGATTCTTGATATTTAATTTGTTTTTTATTATTCTAAATAATGTTACAATATTTAATTATAATAGAAAAATAGATTTTAATTATTAAAAAGCACTTTTTCTAGATTCTTGATATTTAATTTGTTTTTCATTATTCTAAATAATGTTACAATATTTAATTATACTAGAAAAATAGATTTTAATTATTAAAAAGCACTTTTTCTAGATTCTTGATATTTAATTTGTTTTTCATTATTCTAAATAATGTTACAATATTTAATTATACTAGAAAAATAGATTTTAATTATTAAAAAGCACTTTTTCTAGATTCTTGATATTTAATTTGTTTTTTATTTTTCTAAATAATGTTACAATATTTAATTATACTAGAAAAATAGATTTTAATTATTAAAAAGCACTTTTTCTAGATTCTTGATATTTAATTTGTTTTTTATTATTCTAAATAATGTTACAATATTTAATTATACTAGAAAAATAGATTTTAATTATTAAAAAAGCACTTTTTCTAGATTCTTGATATTTAATTTGTTTTTTATTATTCTAAATAATGTTACAATATTTAATTATACTAGAAAAATAGATTTTAATTATTAAAAAGCACTTTTTCTAGATTCTTGATATTTAATTTGTTTTTCATTATTCTAAATAATGTTACAATATTTAATTATACTAGAAAAATAGATTTTAATTATTAAAAAGCACTTTTTCTAGATTCTTGATATTTAATTTGTTTTTTATTATTCTAATAATGTTACAATATTTAATTATACTAGAAAAATAGATTTTAATTATTAAAAAGCACTTTTTCTAGATTCTTGATATTTAATTTGTTTTTTCATTATTCTAAATAATGTTACAATATTTAATTATACTAGAAAAATAGATTTTAATTATTAAAAAGCACTTTTTCTAGATTCTTGATATTTAATTTGTTTTTTCATTATTCTAAATAATGTTACAATATTTAATTATACTAGAATAATAGATTTTAATTATTAAAAAGCACTTTTTCTAGATTCTTGATATTTAATTTGTTTTTCATTATTCTAAATAATGTTACAATATTTAATTATACTAGAAAAATAGATTTTAATTATTAAAAAGCACTTTTTCTAGATTCTTGATATTTAATTTGTTTTTTATTATTCTAAATAATGTTACAATATTTAATTATACTAGAAAAATAGATTTTAATTATTAAAAAGCACTTTTTCTAGATTCTTGATATTTAATTTGTTTTTTCATTATTCTAAATAATGTTACAATATTTAATTATACTAGAAAAATAGATTTTAATTATTAAAAAAGCACTTTTTCTAGATTCTTGATATTTAATTTGTTTTTCATTATTCTAAATAATGTTACAATATTTAATTATACTAGAAAAATAGATTTTAATTATTAAAAAGCACTTTTTCTAGATTCTTGATATTTAATTTGTTTTTTATTTTTCTAAATAATGTTACAATATTTAATTATACTAGAAAAATAGATTTTAATTATTAAAAAGCACTTTTTCTAGATTCTTGATATTTAATTTGTTTTTTATTATTCTAAATAATGTTACAATATTTAATTATAAAAGATAAATAGATTTTAATTATTAAAAAGCACTTTTTCTAGATTCTTGATATTTAATTTGGTTTTTATTTTTCTATATAATGTTACAATATTTAATTATAATAGAAAAATAGATTTTAATTATTAAAAAGCACTTTTTCTAGATTCTTGATATTTAATTTGTTTTTTATTATTCTAAATAATGTTACAATATTTAATTATACTAGAAAAATAGATTTTAATTATTAAAAAGCACTTTTTCTAGATTCTTGATATTTAATTTGTTTTTTTATTATTCTAAATAATGTTACAATATTTAATTATAATAGAAAAATAGATTTTAATTATTAAAAAGCACTTTTTCTAGATTCTTGATATTTAATTTGTTTTTCATTATTCTAAATAATGTTACAATATTTAATTATACTAGAAAAATAGATTTTAATTATTAAAAAGCACTTTTTCTAGATTCTTGATATTTAATTTGTTTTTTATTATTCTAAATAATGTTACAATATTTAATTATAATAGAAAAATAGATTTTAATTATTAAAAAGCACTTTTTCTAGATTCTTGATATTTAATTTGTTTTTTATTATTCTAAATAATGTTACAATATTTAATTATAATAGAAAAATAGATTTTAATTATTAAAAAGCACTTTTTCTAGATTCTTGATATTTAATTTGTTTTTATTATTCTAAATAATGTTACAATATTTTAATTATAATAGAAAAAATAGATTTTAATTATTAAAAAGCACTTTTTCTAGATTCTTGATATTTAATTTGTTTTTCATTATTCTAAATAATGTTACAATATTTAATTATACTAGAAAAATAGATTTTAATTATTAAAAAGCACTTTTTCTAGATTCTTGATATTTAATTTGTTTTTCATTATTCTAAATAATGTTACAATATTTAATTATACTAGAAAAATAGATTTTAATTATTAAAAAGCACTTTTTCTAGATTCTTGATATTTAATTTGTTTTTTATTATTCTAAATAATGTTACAATATTTAATTATAATAGAAAAATAGATTTTAATTATTAAAAAGCACTTTTTCTAGATTCTTGATATTTAATTTGTTTTTCATTATTCTAAATAATGTTACAATATTTAATTATACTAGAAAAATAGATTTTAATTATTAAAAGCACTTTTTCTAGATTCTTGATATTTAATTTGTTTTTTATTATTCTAAATAATGTTACAATATTTAATTATAATAGAAAAATAGATTTTAATTATTAAAAAGCACTTTTTCTAGATTCTTGATATTTAATTTGTTTTTTCATTATTCTAAATAATGTTACAATATTTAATTATAATAGAAAAATAGATTTTAGTTATTAAAAAGCACTTTTTCTAGATTCTTGATATTTAATTTGTTTTTTATTATTCTAAATAATGTTACAATATTTAATTATAATAGAAAAATAGATTTTAATTATTAAAAAGCACTTTTTCTAGATTCTTGATATTTAATTTGTTTTTTCATTATTCTAAATAATGTTACAATATTTAATTATACTAGAAAAATAGATTTTAATTATTAAAAAGCACTTTTTCTAGATTCTTGATATTTAATTTGTTTTTTATTATTCTAAATAATGTTACAATATTTAATTATAATAGAAAAATAGATTTTAATTATTAAAAAGCACTTTTTCTAGATTCTTGATATTTAATTTGTTTTTTATTTTTCTATATAATGTTACAATATTTAATTATAATAGAAAAATAGATTTTAATTATTAAAAAGCACTTTTTCTAGATTCTTGATATTTAATTTGTTTTTCATTATTCTAAATAATGTTACAATATTTAATTATAATAGAAAAATAGATTTTAATTATTAAAAAGCACTTTTTCTAGATTCTTGATATTTAATTTGTTTTTTATTATTCTAAATAATGTTACAATATTTAATTATAATAGAAAAATAGATTTTAATTATTAAAAAGCACTTTTTCTAGATTCTTGATATTTTAATTTGTTTTTTATTTTTCTATATAATGTTACAATATTTAATTATAATAGAAAAATAGATTTTAATTATTAAAAAGCACTTTTTCTAGATTCTTGATATTTAATTTGTTTTTTATTATTCTAAATAATGTTACAATATTTAATTATAATAGAAAAATAGATTTTAATTATTAAAAAGCACTTTTTCTAGATTCTTGATATTTAATTTGTTTTTTTATTATTCTAAATAATGTTACAATATTTAATTATAATAGAAAAATAGATTTTAATTATTAAAAAGCACTTTTTTCTAGATTCTTGATATTTAATTTGTTTTTCATTATTCTAAATAATGTTACAATATTTAATTATAATAGAAAAATAGATTTTAATTATTAAAAAGCACTTTTTCTAGATTCTTGATATTTAATTTGTTTTTTATTATTCTAAATAATGTTACAATATTTAATTATAATAGAAAAATAGATTTTTAATTATTAAAAAGCACTTTTTCTAGATTCTTGATATTTAATTTGTTTTTTATTTTTCTATATAATGTTACAATATTTAATTATAATAGAAAAATAGATTTTAATTATTAAAAAGCACTTTTTCTAGATTCTTGATATTTAATTTGTTTTTTATTTTTCTATATAATGTTACAATATTTAATTATAATAGAAAAATAGATTTTAATTATTAAAAAGCACTTTTTCTAGATTCTTGATATTTAATTTGTTTTTCATTATTCTAAATAATGTTACAATATTTAATTATACTAGAAAAATAGATTTTAATTATTAAAAAGCACTTTTTCTAGATTCTTGATATTTAATTTGTTTTTCATTATTCTAAATAATGTTACAATATTTAATTATACTAGAAAAATAGATTTTAATTATTAAAAAGCACTTTTTCTAGATTCTTGATATTTAATTTGTTTTTTATTATTCTAAATAATGTTACAATATTTAATTATAATAGAAAAATAGATTTTAATTATTAAAAAGCACTTTTTCTAGATTCTTGATATTTAATTTGTTTTTTATTATTCTAAATAATGTTACAATATTTAATTATAATAGAAAAATAGATTTTAATTATTAAAAAGCACTTTTTCTAGATTCTTGATATTTAATTTGTTTTTTATTATTTTAAATAATGTTACAATATTTAATTATAATAGAAAAATAGATTTTAATTATTAAAAAGCACTTTTTCTAGATTCTTGATATTTAATTTGTTTTTCATTATTCTAAATAATGTTACAATATTTAATTATACTAGAAAAATAGATTTTAATTATTAAAAAGCACTTTTTCTAGATTCTTGATATTTAATTTGTTTTTTATTATTCTAAATAATGTTACAATATTTAATTATAATAGAAAAATAGATTTTAATTATTAAAAAGCACTTTTTCTAGATTCTTGATATTTAATTTGTTTTTCATTATTCTAAATAATGTTACAATATTTAATTATACTAGAAAAATAGATTTTTAATTATTAAAAAGCACTTTTTCTAGATTCTTGATATTTAATTTGTTTTTCATTATTCTAAATAATGTTACAATATTTAATTATACTAGAAAAATAGATTTTAATTATTAAAAAGCACTTTTTCTAGATTCTTGATATTTAATTTGTTTTTTATTATTCTAAATAATGTTACAATATTTAATTATAATAGAAAAATAGATTTTAATTATTAAAAAGCACTTTTTCTAGATTCTTGATATTTAATTTGTTTTTTATTATTCTAAATAATGTTACAATATTTAATTATAATAGAAAAATAGATTTTAATTATTAAAAAGCACTTTTTCTAGATTCTTGATATTTAATTTGTTTTTTATTATTCTAAATAATGTTACAATATTTAATTATAATAGAAAAATAGATTTTAATTATTAAAAAGCACTTTTTCTAGATTCTTGATATTTAATTTGTTTTTCATTATTCTAAATAATGTTACAATATTTAATTATACTAGAAAAATAGATTTTAATTATTAAAAAGCACTTTTTCTAGATTCTTGATATTTAATTTGTTTTTCATTATTCTAAATAATGTTACAATATTTAATTATACTAGAAAAATAGATTTTAATTATTAAAAAGCACTTTTTCTAGATTCTTGATATTTAATTTGTTTTTTATTATTCTAAATAATGTTACAATATTTAATTATAATAGAAAAATAGATTTTAATTATTAAAAAGCACTTTTTCTAGATTCTTGATATTTAATTTGTTTTTTATTTTTCTATATAATGTTACAATATTTAATTATAATAGAAAAATAGATTTTAATTATTAAAAAGCACTTTTTCTAGATTCTTGATATTTAATTTGTTTTTCATTATTCTAAATAATGTTACAATATTTAATTATACTAGAAAAATAGATTTTAATTATTAAAAAGCACTTTTTCTAGATTCTTGATATTTAATTTGTTTTTTATTTTTCTATATAATGTTACAATATTTAATTATAATAGAAAAATTAGATTTTAATTATTAAAAAGCACTTTTTCTAGATTCTTGATATTTAATTTGTTTTTCATTATTCTAAATAATGTTACAATATTTAATTATACTAGAAAAATAGATTTTAATTATTAAAAAGCACTTTTTCTAGATTCTTGATATTTAATTTGTTTTTCATTATTCTAAATAATGTTACAATATTTAATTATACTAGAAAAATAGATTTTAATTATTAAAAAGCACTTTTTCTAGATTCTTGATATTTAATTTGTTTTTTATTATTCTAAATAATGTTACAATATTTAATTATACTAGAAAAATAGATTTTAATTATTAAAAAGCACTTTTTCTAGATTCTTGATATTTAATTTGTTTTTCATTATTCTAAATAATGTTACAATATTTAATTATAATAGAAAAATAGATTTTAATTATTAAAAAGCACTTTTTCTAGATTCTTGATATTTAATTTATTTTTTATTTTTCTATATAATGTTACAATATTTAATTATAATAGAAAAATTAGATTTTAATTATTAAAAAGCACTTTTTCCAGATTCTTGATATTTAATTTGTTTTTCATTATTCTAAATAATGTTACAATATTTAATTATACTAGAAAAATAGATTTTAATTATTAAAAAGCACTTTTTCTAGATTCTTGATATTTAATTTGTTTTTCATTATTCTAAATAATGTTACAATATTTAATTATACTAGAAAAATAGATTTTAATTATTAAAAAGCACTTTTTCTAGATTCTTGATATTTAATTTGTTTTTTATTTTTCTATATAATGTTACAATATTTAATTATAATAGAAAAATAGATTTTAATTATTAAAAAGCACTTTTTCTAGATTCTTGATATTTAATTTGTTTTTTATTATTCTAAATAATGTTACAATATTTAATTATAAAAGATAAATAGATTTTAATTATTAAAAAGCACTTTTTCTAGATTCTTGATATTTAATTTGTTTTTTATTTTTCTATATAATGTTACAATATTTAATTATAATAGAAAAATAGATTTTAGTTATTAAAAAGCACTTTTTCTAGATTCTTGATATTTAATTTGTTTTTTATTATTCTAAATAATGTTACAATATTTAATTATAATAGAAAAATAGATTTTAATTATTAAAAAGCACTTTTTCTAGATTCTTGATATTTAATTTGTTTTTCATTATTCTAAATAATGTTACAATATTTAATTATACTAGAAAAATAGATTTTAATTATTAAAAAGCACTTTTTCTAGATTCTTGATATTTAATTTGTTTTTCATTATTCTAAATAATGTTACAATATTTAATTATACTAGAAAAATAGATTTTAATTATTAAAAAGCACTTTTTCTAGATTCTTGATATTTAATTTGTTTTTTATTTTTCTAAATAATGTTACAATATTTAATTATACTAGAAAAATAGATTTTAATTATTAAAAAGCACTTTTTCTAGATTCTTGATATTTAATTTGTTTTTTATTATTCTAAATAATGTTACAATATTTAATTATACTAGAAAAATAGATTTTAATTATTAAAAAGCACTTTTTCTAGATTCTTGATATTTAATTTGTTTTTTATTATTCTAAATAATGTTACAATATTTAATTATACTAGAAAAATAGATTTTAATTATTAAAAAGCACTTTTTCTAGATTCTTGATATTTAATTTGTTTTTCATTATTCTAAATAATGTTACAATATTTAATTATACTAGAAAAATAGATTTTAATTATTAAAAAGCACTTTTTCTAGATTCTTGATATTTAATTTGTTTTTTATTTTTCTAAATAATGTTACAATATTTAATTATACTAGAAAAATAGATTTTAATTATTAAAAAGCACTTTTTCTAGATTCTTGATATTTAATTTGTTTTTTATTATTCTAAATAATGTTACAATATTTAATTATACTAGAAAAATAGATTTTAATTATTAAAAAGCACTTTTTCTAGATTCTTGATATTTAATTTGTTTTTTATTTTTCTAAATAATGTTACAATATTTAATTATACTAGAAAAATAGATTTTAATTATTAAAAAGCACTTTTTCTAGATTCTTGATATTTAATTTGTTTTTTATTATTCTAAATAATGTTACAATATTTAATTATACTAGAAAAATAGATTTTAATTATTAAAAAGCACTTTTTCTAGATTCTTGATATTTAATTTGTTTTTTATTATTCTAAATAATGTTACAATATTTAATTATACTAGAAAAATAGATTTTAATTATTAAAAAGCACTTTTTCTAGATTCTTGATATTTAATTTGTTTTTTATTATTCTAAATAATGTTACAATATTTAATTATACTAGAAAAATAGATTTTAATTATTAAAAAGCACTTTTTCTAGATTCTTGATATTTAATTTGTTTTTTATTATTCTAAATAATGTTACAATATTTAATTATACTAGAAAAATAGATTTTAATTATTAAAAAGCACTTTTTCTAGATTCTTGATATTTAATTTGTTTTTTATTATTCTAAATAATGTTACAATATTTAATTATAAAAGATAAATAGATTTTAATTATTAAAAAGCACTTTTTCTAGATTCTTGATATTTAATTTGTTTTTCATTATTCTAAATAATGTTACAATATTTAATTATACTAGAAAAATAGATTTTAATTATTAAAAAGCACTTTTTCTAGATTCTTGATATTTAATTTGTTTTTTATTATTCTAAATAATGTTACAATATTTAATTATAAAAGATAAATAGATTTTAATTATTAAAAAGCACTTTTTCTAGATTCTTGATATTTAATTTGTTTTTTATTTTTCTATATAATGTTACAATATTTAATTATAATAGAAAAATAGATTTTAGTTATTAAAAAGCACTTTTTCTAGATTCTTGATATTTAATTTGTTTTTTATTTTTCTATATAATGTTACAATATTTAATTATAATAGAAAAATAGATTTTAATTATTAAAAAGCACTTTTTCTAGATTCTTGATATTTAATTTGTTTTTTATTATTCTAAATAATGTTACAATATTTAATTATAATAGAAAAATAGATTTTAATTATTAAAAAGCACTTTTTCTAGATTCTTGATATTTAATTTGTTTTTTATTATTCTAAATAATGTTACAATATTTAATTATACTAGAAAAATAGATTTTAATTATTAAAAAGCACTTTTTCTAGATTCTTGATATTTAATTTGTTTTTCATTATTCTAAATAATGTTACAATATTTAATTATACTAGAAAAATAGATTTTAATTATTAAAAAGCACTTTTTCTAGATTCTTGATATTTAATTTGTTTTTCATTATTCTAAATAATGTTACAATATTTAATTATACTAGAAAAATAGATTTTAATTATTAAAAAGCACTTTTTCTAGATTCTTGATATTTAATTTGTTTTTCATTATTCTAAATAATGTTACAATATTTAATTATAATAGAAAAATAGATTTTAATTATTAAAAAGCACTTTTTCTAGATTCTTGATATTTAATTTGTTTTTTATTATTCTAAATAATGTTACAATATTTAATTATAATAGAAAAATAGATTTTAATTATTAAAAAGCACTTTTTCTAGATTCTTGATATTTAATTTGTTTTTTATTTTTCTATATAATGTTACAATATTTAATTATAATAGAAAAATAGATTTTAATTATTAAAAAGCACTTTTTCTAGATTCTTGATATTTAATTTGTTTTTTATTATTCTAAATAATGTTACAATATTTAATTATAATAGAAAAATAGATTTTAATTATTAAAAAGCACTTTTTCTAGATTCTTGATATTTAATTTGTTTTTTATTATTCTAAATAATGTTACAATATTTAATTATAATAGAAAAATAGATTTTAATTATTAAAAAGCACTTTTTCTAGATTCTTGATATTTAATTTGTTTTTTATTATTCTAAATAATGTTACAATATTTAATTATAATAGAAAAATAGATTTTAATTATTAAAAAGCACTTTTTCTAGATTCTTGATATTTAATTTGTTTTTCATTATTCTAAATAATGTTACAATATTTAATTATAATAGAAAAATAGATTTTAATTATTAAAAAGCACTTTTTCTAGATTCTTGATATTTAATTTGTTTTTTATTATTCTAAATAATGTTACAATATTTAATTATAATAGAAAAATAGATTTTAATTATTAAAAAGCACTTTTTCTAGATTCTTGATATTTAATTTGTTTTTTATTTTTCTATATAATGTTACAATATTTAATTATAATAGAAAAATAGATTTTAATTATTAAAAAGCACTTTTTCTAGATTCTTGATATTTAATTTGTTTTTTATTTTTCTATATAATTTTACA
Organism: Neocrepidodera transversa; assembly: GCA_963243735.1. Classification (NCBI taxonomy): domain Eukaryota; kingdom Metazoa; phylum Arthropoda; class Insecta; order Coleoptera; family Chrysomelidae; genus Neocrepidodera; species Neocrepidodera transversa. Next base: position 148,875 of record CAUJLB010000116.1, on the reverse strand, counting down.
ATATTTAATTATACTAGAAAAATAGATTTTAATTATTAAAAAGCACTTTTTCTAGATTCTTGATATTTAATTTGTTTTTTATTTTTCTATATAATGTTACAATATTTAATTATAATAGAAAAATAGATTTTAATTATTAAAAAGCACTTTTTCTAGATTCTTGATATTTAATTTGTTTTTTATTATTCTAAATAATGTTACAATATTTAATTATAATAGAAAAATAGATTTTAATTATTAAAAAGCACTTTTTCTAGATTCTTGATATTTAATTTGTTTTTTATTATTCTAAATAATGTTACAATATTTAATTATAATAGAAAAATAGATTTTAATTATTAAAAAGCACTTTTTCTAGATTCTTGATATTTAATTTGTTTTTCATTATTCTAAATAATGTTACAATATTTAATTATACTAGAAAAATAGATTTTAATTATTAAAAAGCACTTTTTCTAGATTCTTGATATTTAATTTGTTTTTTATTATTCTAAATAATGTTACAATATTTAATTATAATAGAAAAATAGATTTTAATTATTAAAAAGCACTTTTTCTAGATTCTTGATATTTAATTTGTTTTTTATTTTTCTATATAATGTTACAATATTTAATTATAATAGAAAAATAGATTTTAATTATTAAAAAGCACTTTTTCTAGATTCTTGATATTTAATTTGTTTTTCATTATTCTAAATAATGTTACAATATTTAATTATAATAGAAAAATAGATTTTAATTATTAAAAAGCACTTTTTCTAGATTCTTGATATTTAATTTGTTTTTTATTATTCTAAATAATGTTACAATATTTAATTATAATAGAAAAATAGATTTTAATTATTAAAAAGCACTTTTTCTAGATTCTTGATATTTAATTTGTTTTTTATTTTTCTATATAATGTTACAATATTTAATTATAATAGAAAAATAGATTTTAATTATTAAAAAGCACTTTTTCTAGATTCTTGATATTTAATTTGTTTTTCATTATTCTAAATAATGTTACAATATTTAATTATAATAGAAAAATAGATTTTAATTATTAAAAAGCACTTTTTCTAGATTCTTGATATTTAATTTGTTTTTTATTATTCTAAATAATGTTACAATATTTAATTATAATAGAAAAATAGATTTTAATTATTAAAAAGCACTTTTTCTAGATTCTTGATATTTAATTTGTTTTTTATTTTTCTATATAATGTTACAATATTTAATTATAATAGAAAAATAGATTTTAATTATTAAAAAGCACTTTTTCTAGATTCTTGATATTTAATTTGTTTTTTATTTTTCTATATAATGTTACAATATTTAATTATAATAGAAAAATAGATTTTAATTATTAAAAAGCACTTTTTCTAGATTCTTGATATTTAATTTGTTTTTCATTATTCTAAATAATTTTACAATATTTAATTATACTAGAAAAATAGATTTTAATTATTAAAAAGCACTTTTTCTAGATTCTTGATATTTAATTTGTTTTTTATTTTTCTATATAATGTTACAATATTTAATTATAATAGAAAAATAGATTTTAATTATTAAAAAGCACTTTTTCTAGATTCTTGATATTTAATTTGTTTTTTATTTTTCTATATAATGTTACAATATTTAATTATAATAGAAAAATAGATTTTAATTATTAAAAAGCACTTTTTCTAGATTCTTGATATTTAATTTGTTTTTCATTATTCTAAATAATTTTACAATATTTAATTATACTAGAAAAATAGATTTTAATTATTAAAAAGCACTTTTTCTAGATTCTTGATATTTAATTTGTTTTTTATTTTTCTATATAATTTTACAATATTTAATTATACTAGAAAAATAGATTTTAATTATTAAAAAGCACTTTTTCTAGATTCTTGATATTTAATTTGTTTTTTATTTTTCTATATAATTTTACAATATTTAATTATACTAGAAAAATAGATTTTAATTATTAAAAAGCACTTTTTCTAAATTCTTGATATTTAATTTGTTTTTTATTTTTCTAAATAATGTTACAATATTTAATTATACTAGAAAAATAGATTTTAATTATTAAAAAGCACTTTTTCTAGATTCTTGATATTTAATTTGTTTTTTATTTTTCTATATAATTTTACAATATTTAATTATACTAGAAAAATAGATTTTAATTATTAAAAAGCACTTTTTCTAAATTCTTGATATTTAATTTGTTTTTTATTTTTCTAAATAATGTTACAATATTTAATTATAATAGAAAAATAGATTTTAATTATTAAAAAGCACTTTTTCTAGATTCTTGATATTTAATTTGTTTTTTATTTTTCTATATAATTTTACAATATTTAATTATACTAGAAAAATAGATTTTAATTATTAAAAAGCACTTTTTCTAAATTCTTGATATTTAATTTGTTTTTTATTTTTCTAAATAATGTTACAATATTTAATTATACTAGAAAAATAGATTTTAATTATTAAAAAGCACTTTTTCTAAATTCTTGATATTTAATTTGTTTTTTATTTTTCTAAATAATGTTACAATATTTAATTATAATAGAAAAATAGATTTTAATTATTAAAAAGCACTTTTTCTAAATTCTTGATATTTAATTTGTTTTTTATTTTTCTAAATAATGTTACAATATTTAATTATACTAGAAAAATAGATTTTAATTATTAAAAAGCACTTTTTCTAGATTCTTGATATTTAATTTGTTTTTTATTTTTCTATATAATTTTACAATATTTAATTATACTAGAAAAATAGATTTTAATTATTAAAAAGCACTTTTTCTAAATTCTTGATATTTAATTTGTTTTTCATTATTCTAAATAATTTTACAATATTTAATTATACTAGAAAAATAGATTTTAATTATTAAAAAGCACTTTTTCTAGATTCTTGATATTTAATTTGTTTTTTATTTTTCTAAATAATGTTACAATATTTAATTATAATAGAAAAATAGATTTTAATTATTAAAAAGCACTTTTTCTAGATTCTTGATATTTAATTTGTTTTTTATTTTTCTAAATAATGTTACAATATTTAATTATAATAGAAAAATAGATTTTAATTATTAAAAAGCACTTTTTCTAGATTCTTGATATTTAATTTGTTTTTTATTTTTCTAAATAATGTTACAATATTTAATTATAATAGAAAAATAGATTTTAATTATTAAAAAGCACTTTTTCTAAATTCTTGATATTTAATTTGTTTTTCATTATTCTAAATAATTTTACAATATTTAATTATAATAGAAAAATAGATTTTAATTATTAAAAAGCACTTTTTCTAAATTCTTGATATTTAATTTGTTTTTTATTTTTCTAAATAATGTTACAATATTTAATTATACTAGAAAAATAGATTTTAATTATTAAAAAGCACTTTTTCTAAATTCTTGATATTTAATTTGTTTTTTATTTTTCTAAATAATGTTACAATATTTAATTATAATAGAAAAATAGATTTTAATTATTAAAAAGCACTTTTTCTAAATTCTTGATATTTAATTTGTTTTTTATTTTTCTAAATAATGTTACAATATTTAATTATACTAGAAAAATAGATTTTAATTATTAAAAAGCACTTTTTCTAGATTCTTGATATTTAATTTGTTTTTTATTTTTCTATATAATTTTACAATATTTAATTATACTAGAAAAATAGATTTTAATTATTAAAAAGCACTTTTTCTAAATTCTTGATATTTAATTTGTTTTTCATTATTCTAAATAATTTTACAATATTTAATTATAATAGAAAAATAGATTTTAATTATTAAAAAGCACTTTTTCTAGATTCTTGATATTTAATTTGTTTTTTATTTTTCTATATAATGTTACAATATTTAATTATAATAGAAAAATAGATTTTAATTATTAAAAAGCACTTTTTCTAGATTCTTGATATTTAATTTGTTTTTTATTTTTCTATATAATGTTACAATATTTAATTATAATAGAAAAATAGATTTTAATTATTAAAAAGCACTTTTTCTAGATTCTTGATATTTAATTTGTTTTTTATTTTTCTATATAATGTTACAATATTTAATTATAATAGAAAAATAGATTTTAATTATTAAAAAGCACTTTTTCTAGATTCTTGATATTTAATTTGTTTTTCATTATTCTAAATAATTTTACAATATTTAATTATACTAGAAAAATAGATTTTAATTATTAAAAAGCACTTTTTCTAGATTCTTGATATTTAATTTGTTTTTTATTTTTCTATATAATGTTACAATATTTAATTATAATAGAAAAATAGATTTTAATTATTAAAAAGCACTTTTTCTAGATTCTTGATATTTAATTTGTTTTTCATTATTCTAAATAATGTTACAATATTTAATTATACTAGAAAAATAGATTTTAATTATTAAAAAGCACTTTTTCTAGATTCTTGATATTTAATTTGTTTTTTATTTTTCTATATAATTTTACAATATTTAATTATACTAGAAAAATAGATTTTAATTATTAAAAAGCACTTTTTCTAGATTCTTGATATTTAATTTGTTTTTTATTTTTCTATATAATGTTACAATATTTAATTATAATAGAAAAATAGATTTTAATTATTAAAAAGCACTTTTTCTAGATTCTTGATATTTAATTTGTTTTTTATTTTTCTATATAATGTTACAATATTTAATTATAATAGAAAAATAGATTTTAATTATTAAAAAGCACTTTTTCTAGATTCTTGATATTTAATTTGTTTTTTATTTTTCTATATAATGTTACAATATTTAATTATAATAGAAAAATAGATTTTAATTATTAAAAAGCACTTTTTCTAGATTCTTGATATTTAATTTGTTTTTTATTTTTCTATATAATGTTACAATATTTAATTATACTAGAAAAATAGATTTTAATTATTAAAAAGCACTTTTTCTAGATTCTTGATATTTAATTTGTTTTTTATTTTTCTATATAATTTTACAATATTTAATTATACTAGAAAAATAGATTTTAATTATTAAAAAGCACTTTTTCTAGATTCTTGATATTTAATTTGTTTTTTATTTTTCTATATAATGTTACAATATTTAATTATAATAGAAAAATAGATTTTAATTATTAAAAAGCACTTTTTCTAGATTCTTGATATTTAATTTGTTTTTCATTATTCTAAATAATTTTACAATATTTAATTATACTAGAAAAATAGATTTTAATTATTAAAAAGCACTTTTTCTAGATTCTTGATATTTAATTTGTTTTTTATTTTTCTATATAATGTTACAATATTTAATTATAATAGAAAAATAGATTTTAATTATTAAAAAGCACTTTTTCTAGATTCTTGATATTTAATTTGTTTTTCATTATTCTAAATAATGTTACAATATTTAATTATACTAGAAAAATAGATTTTAATTATTAAAAAGCACTTTTTCTAGATTCTTGATATTTAATTTGTTTTTTATTTTTCTATATAATTTTACAATATTTAATTATACTAGAAAAATAGATTTTAATTATTAAAAAGCACTTTTTCTAAATTCTTGATATTTAATTTGTTTTTCATTATTCTAAATAATTTTACAATATTTAATTATACTAGAAAAATAGATTTTAATTATTAAAAAGCACTTTTTCTAGATTCTTGATATTTAATTTGTTTTTTATTTTTCTAAATAATGTTACAATATTTAATTATAATAGAAAAATAGATTTTAATTATTAAAAAGCACTTTTTCTAGATTCTTGATATTTAATTTGTTTTTTATTTTTCTAAATAATTTTACAATATTTAATTATAATAGAAAAATAGATTTTAATTATTAAAAAGCACTTTTTCTAGATTCTTGATATTTAATTTGTTTTTTATTTTTCTAAATAATGTTACAATATTTAATTATAATAGAAAAATAGATTTTAATTATTAAAAAGCACTTTTTCTAAATTCTTGATATTTAATTTGTTTTTCATTATTCTAAATAATTTTACAATATTTAATTATACTAGAAAAATAGATTTTAATTATTAAAAAGCACTTTTTCTAAATTCTTGATATTTAATTTGTTTTTTATTTTTCTATATAATTTTACAATATTTAATTATACTAGAAAAATAGATTTTAATTATTAAAAAGCACTTTTTCTAAATTCTTGATATTTAATTTGTTTTTTATTTTTCTAAATAATGTTACAATATTTAATTATACTAGAAAAATAGATTTTAATTATTAAAAAGCACTTTTTCTAAATTCTTGATATTTAATTTGTTTTTCATTATTCTAAATAATTTTACAATATTTAATTATACTAGAAAAATAGATTTTAATTATTAAAAAGCACTTTTTCTAAATTCTTGATATTTAATTTGTTTTTTATTTTTCTATATAATTTTACAATATTTAATTATACTAGAAAAATAGATTTTAATTATTAAAAAGCACTTTTTCTAGATTCTTGATATTTAATTTGTTTTTTATTTTTCTAAATAATGTTACAATATTTAATTATAATAGAAAAATAGATTTTAATTATTAAAAAGCACTTTTTCTAAATTCTTGATATTTAATTTGTTTTTCATTATTCTAAATAATTTTACAATATTTAATTATACTAGAAAAATAGATTTTAATTATTAAAAAGCACTTTTTCTAAATTCTTGATATTTAATTTGTTTTTTATTTTTCTATATAATTTTACAATATTTAATTATACTAGAAAAATAGATTTTAATTATTAAAAAGCACTTTTTCTAAATTCTTGATATTTAATTTGTTTTTTATTTTTCTAAATAATGTTACAATATTTAATTATACTAGAAAAATAGATTTTAATTATTAAAAAGCACTTTTTCTAAATTCTTGATATTTAATTTGTTTTTTATTTTTCTAAATAATGTTACAATATTTAATTATAATAGAAAAATAGATTTTAATTATTAAAAAGCACTTTTTCTAAATTCTTGATATTTAATTTGTTTTTTATTTTTCTAAATAATGTTACAATATTTAATTATACTAGAAAAATAGATTTTAATTATTAAAAAGCACTTTTTCTAGATTCTTGATATTTAATTTGTTTTTTATTTTTCTATATAATTTTACAATATTTAATTATACTAGAAAAATAGATTTTAATTATTAAAAAGCACTTTTTCTAAATTCTTGATATTTAATTTGTTTTTCATTATTCTAAATAATTTTACAATATTTAATTATACTAGAAAAATAGATTTTAATTATTAAAAAGCACTTTTTCTAGATTCTTGATATTTAATTTGTTTTTTATTTTTCTAAATAATGTTACAATATTTAATTATAATAGAAAAATAGATTTTAATTATTAAAAAGCACTTTTTCTAGATTCTTGATATTTAATTTGTTTTTTATTTTTCTAAATAATGTTACAATATTTAATTATAATAGAAAAATAGATTTTAATTATTAAAAAGCACTTTTTCTAGATTCTTGATATTTAATTTGTTTTTTATTTTTCTAAATAATGTTACAATATTTAATTATAATAGAAAAATAGATTTTAATTATTAAAAAGCACTTTTTCTAAATTCTTGATATTTAATTTGTTTTTCATTATTCTAAATAATTTTACAATATTTAATTATACTAGAAAAATAGATTTTAATTATTAAAAAGCACTTTTCTAAATTCTTGATATTTAATTTGTTTTTTATTTTTCTAAATAATGTTACAATATTTAATTATACTAGAAAAATAGATTTTAATTATTAAAAAGCACTTTTTCTAAATTCTTGATATTTAATTTGTTTTTTATTTTTCTAAATAATGTTACAATATTTAATTATAATAGAAAAATAGATTTTAATTATTAAAAAGCACTTTTTCTAAATTCTTGATATTTAATTTGTTTTTTATTTTTCTAAATAATGTTACAATATTTAATTATACTAGAAAAATAGATTTTAATTATTAAAAAGCACTTTTTCTAGATTCTTGATATTTAATTTGTTTTTTATTTTTCTATATAATTTTACAATATTTAATTATACTAGAAAAATAGATTTTAATTATTAAAAAGCACTTTTTCTAAATTCTTGATATTTAATTTGTTTTTCATTATTCTAAATAATTTTACAATATTTAATTATAATAGAAAAATAGATTTTAATTATTAAAAAGCACTTTTTCTAGATTCTTGATATTTAATTTGTTTTTTATTTTTCTATATAATGTTACAATATTTAATTATAATAGAAAAATAGATTTTAATTATTAAAAAGCACTTTTTCTAGATTCTTGATATTTAATTTGTTTTTCATTATTCTAAATAATGTTACAATATTTAATTATACTAGAAAAATAGATTTTAATTATTAAAAAGCACTTTTTCTAGATTCTTGATATTTAATTTGTTTTTTATTTTTCTATATAATGTTACAATATTTAATTATAATAGAAAAATAGATTTTAATTATTAAAAAGCACTTTTTCTAGATTCTTGATATTTAATTTGTTTTTTATTTTTCTATATAATGTTACAATATTTAATTATAATAGAAAAATAGATTTTAATTATTAAAAAGCACTTTTTCTAGATTCTTGATATTTAATTTGTTTTTCATTATTCTAAATAATGTTACAATATTTAATTATACTAGAAAAATAGATTTTAATTATTAAAAAGCACTTTTTCTAGATTCTTGATATTTAATTTGTTTTTTATTTTTCTAAATAATGTTACAATATTTAATTATAATAGAAAAATAGATTTTAATTATTAAAAAGCACTTTTTCTAGATTCTTGATATTTAATTTGTTTTTTATTTTTCTAAATAATGTTACAATATTTAATTATAATAGAAAAATAGATTTTAATTATTAAAAAGCACTTTTTCTAGATTCTTGATATTTAATTTGTTTTTTATTTTTCTATATAATTTTACAATATTTAATTATACTAGAAAAATAGATTTTAATTATTAAAAAGCACTTTTTCTAGATTCTTGATATTTAATTTGTTTTTCATTATTCTAAATAATGTTACAATATTTAATTATAGTGGAAAAATAGATTTTAATTATTAAAAAGCACTTTTTCTAGATTCTTGATATTTAATTTGTTTTTTATTTTTCTATATAATGTTACAATATTTAATTATAATAGAAAAATAGATTTTAATTATTAAAAAGCACTTTTTCTAGATTCTTGATATTTAATTTGTTTTTCATTATTCTAAATAATGTTACAATATTTAATTATAGTGGAAAAATAGATTTTAATTATTAAAAAGCACTTTTTCTAGATTCTTGATATTTAATTTGTTTTTTATTTTTCTATATAATGTTACAATATTTAATTATAATAGAAAAATAGATTTTAATTATTAAAAAGCACTTTTTCTAGATTCTTGATATTTAATTTGTTTTTCATTATTCTAAATAATGTTACAATATTTAATTATACTAGAAAAATAGATTTTAATTATTAAAAAGCACTTTTTCTAGATTCTTGATATTTAATTTGTTTTTTATTTTTCTATATAATGTTACAATATTTAATTATAATAGAAAAATAGATTTTAATTATTAAAAAGCACTTTTTCTAGATTCTTGATATTTAATTTGTTTTTTATTTTTCTATATAATGTTACAATATTTAATTATAATAGAAAAATAGATTTTAATTATTAAAAAGCACTTTTTCTAGATTCTTGATATTTAATTTGTTTTTCATTATTCTAAATAATGTTACAATATTTAATTATACTAGAAAAATAGATTTTAATTATTAAAAAGCACTTTTTCTAGATTCTTGATATTTAATTTGTTTTTTATTTTTCTAAATAATGTTACAATATTTAATTATAATAGAAAAATAGATTTTAATTATTAAAAAGCACTTTTTCTAGATTCTTGATATTTAATTTGTTTTTTATTTTTCTAAATAATGTTACAATATTTAATTATAATAGAAAAATAGATTTTAATTATTAAAAAGCACTTTTTCTAGATTCTTGATATTTAATTTGTTTTTTATTTTTCTATATAATTTTACAATATTTAATTATACTAGAAAAATAGATTTTAATTATTAAAAAGCACTTTTTCTAGATTCTTGATATTTAATTTGTTTTTCATTATTCTAAATAATGTTACAATATTTAATTATAGTGGAAAAATAGATTTTAATTATTAAAAAGCACTTTTTCTAGATTCTTGATATTTAATTTGTTTTTTATTTTTCTATATAATGTTACAATATTTAATTATAATAGAAAAATAGATTTTAATTATTAAAAAGCACTTTTTCTAGATTCTTGATATTTAATTTGTTTTTTATTTTTCTATATAATGTTACAATATTTAATTATAATAGAAAAATAGATTTTAATTATTAAAAAGCACTTTTTCTAGATTCTTGATATTTAATTTGTTTTTTATTTTTCTATATAATGTTACAATATTTAATTATAATAGAAAAATAGATTTTAATTATTAAAAAGCACTTTTTCTAGATTCTTGATATTTAATTTGTTTTTCATTATTCTAAATAATGTTACAATATTTAATTATAATAGAAAAATAGATTTTAATTATTAAAAAGCACTTTTTCTAGATTCTTGATATTTAATTTGTTTTTTATTTTTCTATATAATGTTACAATATTTAATTATACTAGAAAAATAGATTTTAATTATTAAAAAGCACTTTTTCTAGATTCTTGATATTTAATTTGTTTTTCATTATTCTAAATAATGTTACAATATTTAATTATAATAGAAAAATAGATTTTAATTATTAAAAAGCACTTTTTCTAGATTCTTGATATTTAATTTGTTTTTTATTTTTCTATATAATGTTACAATATTTAATTATAATAGAAAAATAGATTTTAATTATTAAAAAGCACTTTTTCTAGATTCTTGATATTTAATTTGTTTTTTATTTTTCTATATAATGTTACAATATTTAATTATAATAGAAAAATAGATTTTAATTATTAAAAAGCACTTTTTCTAGATTCTTGATATTTAATTTGTTTTTTATTTTTCTATATAATGTTACAATATTTAATTATAATAGAAAAATAGATTTTAATTATTAAAAAGCACTTTTTCTAGATTCTTGATATTTAATTTGTTTTTCATTATTCTAAATAATGTTACAATATTTAATTATAATAGAAAAATAGATTTTAATTATTAAAAAGCACTTTTTCTAGATTCTTGAAATTTAATTTGTTTTTTATTTTTCTATATAATGTTACAATATTTAATTATAATAGAAAAATAGATTTTAATTATTAAAAAGCACTTTTTCTAGATTCTTGATATTTAATTTGTTTTTTATTTTTCTATATAATGTTACAATATTTAATTATAATAGAAAAATAGATTTTAATTATTAAAAAGCACTTTTTCTAGATTCTTGATATTTAATTTGTTTTTTATTTTTCTAAATAATGTTACAATATTTAATTATAATAGAAAAATAGATTTTAATTATTAAAAAGCACTTTTTCTAGATTCTTGATATTTAATTTGTTTTTTATTTTTCTATATAATTTTACAATATTTAATTATACTAGAAAAATAGATTTTAATTATTAAAAAGCACTTTTTCTAAATTCTTGATATTTAATTTGTTTTTCATTATTCTAAATAATTTTACAATATTTAATTATACTAGAAAAATAGATTTTAATTATTAAAAAGCACTTTTTCTAGATTCTTGATATTTAATTTGTTTTTTATTTTTCTATATAATGTTACAATATTTAATTATAATAGAAAAATAGATTTTAATTATTAAAAAGCACTTTTTCTAGATTCTTGATATTTAATTTGTTTTTCATTATTCTAAATAATGTTACAATATTTAATTATACTAGAAAAATAGATTTTAATTATTAAAAAGCACTTTTTCTAGATTCTTGATATTTAATTTGTTTTTCATTATTCTAAATAATGTTACAATATTTAATTATAATAGAAAAATAGATTTTAATTATTAAAAAGCACTTTTTCTAGATTCTTGATATTTAATTTGTTTTTTATTTTTCTATATAATGTTACAATATTTAATTATAATAGAAAAATAGATTTTAATTATTAAAAAGCACTTTTTCTAGATTCTTGATATTTAATTTGTTTTTCATTATTCTAAATAATGTTACAATATTTAATTATAATAGAAAAATAGATTTTAATTATTAAAAAGCACTTTTTCTAGATTCTTGATATTTAATTTGTTTTTTATTTTTCTATATAATGTTACAATATTTAATTATAATAGAAAAATAGATTTTAATTATTAAAAAGCACTTTTTCTAGATTCTTGATATTTAATTTGTTTTTCATTATTCTAAATAATGTTACAATATTTAATTATACTAGAAAAATAGATTTTAATTATTAAAAAGCACTTTTTCTAGATTCTTGATATTTAATTTGTTTTTTATTTTTCTATATAATGTTACAATATTTAATTATAATAGAAAAATAGATTTTAATTATTAAAAAGCACTTTTTCTAGATTCTTGATATTTAATTTGTTTTTTATTTTTCTATATAATGTTACAATATTTAATTATAATAGAAAAATAGATTTTAATTATTAAAAAGCACTTTTTCTAGATTCTTGATATTTAATTTGTTTTTTATTTTTCTATATAATGTTACAATATTTAATTATAATAGAAAAATAGATTTTAATTATTAAAAAGCACTTTTTCTAGATTCTTGATATTTAATTTGTTTTTCATTATTCTAAATAATTTTACAATATTTAATTATACTAGAAAAATAGATTTTAATTATTAAAAAGCACTTTTTCTAGATTCTTGATATTTAATTTGTTTTTTATTTTTCTATATAATGTTACAATATTTAATTATAATAGAAAAATAGATTTTAATTATTAAAAAGCACTTTTTCTAGATTCTTGATATTTAATTTGTTTTTCATTATTCTAAATAATGTTACAATATTTAATTATACTAGAAAAATAGATTTTAATTATTAAAAAGCACTTTTTCTAGATTCTTGATATTTAATTTGTTTTTCATTATTCTAAATAATTTTACAATATTTAATTATACTAGAAAAATAGATTTTAATTATTAAAAAGCACTTTTTCTAGATTCTTGATATTTAATTTGTTTTTTATTTTTCTATATAATGTTACAATATTTAATTATAATAGAAAAATAGATTTTAATTATTAAAAAGCACTTTTTCTAGATTCTTGATATTTAATTTGTTTTTTATTTTTCTATATAATGTTACAATATTTAATTATAATAGAAAAATAGATTTTAATTATTAAAAAGCACTTTTTCTAGATTCTTGATATTTAATTTGTTTTTTATTATTCTAAATAATGTTACAATATTTAATTATAATAGAAAAATAGATTTTAATTATTAAAAAGCACTTTTTCTAGATTCTTGATATTTAATTTGTTTTTTATTTTTCTATATAATGTTACAATATTTAATTATAATAGAAAAATAGATTTTAATTATTAAAAAGCACTTTTTCTAGATTCTTGATATTTAATTTGTTTTTTATTTTTCTATATAATGTTACAATATTTAATTATAATAGAAAAATAGATTTTAATTATTAAAAAGCACTTTTTCTAGATTCTTGATATTTAATTTGTTTTTTATTTTTCTATATAATGTTACAATATTTAATTATAATAGAAAAATAGATTTTAATTATTAAAAAGCACTTTTTCTAGATTCTTGATATTTAATTTGTTTTTCATTATTCTAAATAATGTTACAATATTTAATTATACTAGAAAAATAGATTTTAATTATTAAAAAGCACTTTTTCTAGATTTTTGATATTTAATTTGTTTTTTATTTTTCTAAATAATGTTACAATATTTAATTATAATAGAAAAATAGATTTTAATTATTAAAAAGCACTTTTTCTAGATTCTTGATATTTAATTTGTTTTTTATTATTCTAAATAATGTTACAATATTTAATTATAATAGAAAAATAGATTTTAATTATTAAAAAGCACTTTTTCTAGATTTTTGATATTTAATTTGTTTTTTATTTTTCTATATAATGTTACAATATTTAATTATAATAGAAAAATAGATTTTAATTATTAAAAAGCACTTTTTCTAGATTCTTGATATTTAATTTGTTTTTTATTTTTCTAAATAATGTTACAATATTTAATTATAATAGAAAAATAGATTTTAATTATTAAAAAGCACTTTTTCTAGATTCTTGATATTTAATTTGTTTTTTATTATTCTAAATAATGTTACAATATTTAATTATAATAGAAAAATAGATTTTAATTATTAAAAAGCACTTTTTCTAGATTTTTGATATTTAATTTGTTTTTTATTATTCTAAATAATGTTACAATATTTAATTATAATAGAAAAATAGATTTTAATTATTAAAAAGCACTTTTTTTAGATTCTTGATATTTAATTTGTTTTTTATTATTCTAAATAATGTTACAATATTTAATTATAATAGAAAAATAGATTTTAATTATTAAAAAGCACTTTTTCTAGATTTTTGATATTTAATTTGTTTTTTATTATTCTAAATAATGTTACAATATTTAATTATAATAGAAAAATAGATTTTAATTATTAAAAAGCACTTTTTCTAGATTCTTGATATTTAATTTGTTTTTCATTATTCTAAATAATGTTACAATATTTAATTATAATAGAAAAATAGATTTTAATTATTAAAAAGCACTTTTTCTAGATTCTTGATATTTAATTTGTTTTTTATTTTTCTATATAATGTTACAATATTTAATTATAATAGAAAAATAGATTTTAATTATTAAAAAGCACTTTTTTTAGATTCTTGATATTTAATTTGTTTTTTATTATTCTAAATAATGTTACAATATTTAATTATAATAGAAAAATAGATTTTAATTATTAAAAAGCACTTTTTTTAGATTCTTGATATTTAATTTGTTTTTCATTATTCTAAATAATGTTACAATATTTAATTATAATAGAAAAATAGATTTTAATTATTAAAAAGCACTTTTTCTAGATTCTTGATATTTAATTTGTTTTTTATTATTCTAAATAATGTTACAATATTTAATTATAATAGAAAAATAGATTTTAATTATTAAAAAGCACTTTTTCTAGATTCTTGATATTTAATTTGTTTTTTATTTTTCTATATAATGTTACAATATTTAATTATAATAGAAAAATAGATTTTAATTATTAAAAAGCACTTTTTTTAGATTCTTGATATTTAATTTGTTTTTTATTTTTCTATATAATGTTACAATATTTAATTATAATAGAAAAATAGATTTTAATTATTAAAAAGCACTTTTTCTAAATTCTTGATATTTAATTTGTTTTTCATTATTCTAAATAATTTTACAATATTTAATTATACTAGAAAAATAGATTTTAATTATTAAAAAGCACTTTTTCTAGATTCTTGATATTTAATTTGTTTTTCATTATTCTAAATAATGTTACAATATTTAATTATACTAGAAAAATAGATTTTAATTATTAAAAAGCACTTTTTCTAGATTCTTGATATTTAATTTGTTTTTCATTATTCTAAATAATTTTACAATATTTAATTATAATAGAAAAATAGATTTTAATTATTAAAAAGCACTTTTTCTAGATTCTTGATATTTAATTTGTTTTTTATTTTTCTATATAATGTTACAATATTTAATTATAATAGAAAAATAGATTTTAATTATTAAAAAGCACTTTTTCTAGATTCTTGATATTTAATTTGTTTTTAATTTTTCTATATAATGTTACAATATTTAATTATAATAGAAAAATAGATTTTAATTATTAAAAAGCACTTTTTCTAGATTCTTGATATTTAATTTGTTTTTTATTTTTCTATATAATGTTACAATATTTAATTATAATAGAAAAATAGATTTTAATTATTAAAAAGCACTTTTTTTAGATTCTTGATATTTAATTTGTTTTTTATTATTCTAAATAATGTTACAATATTTAATTATAATAGAAAAATAGATTTTAATTATTAAAAAGCACTTTTTTTAGATTCTTGATATTTAATTTGTTTTTCATTATTCTAAATAATGTTACAATATTTAATTATAATAGAAAAATAGATTTTAATTATTAAAAAGCACTTTTTCTAGATTCTTGATATTTAATTTGTTTTTTATTATTCTAAATAATGTTACAATATTTAATTATAATAGAAAAATAGATTTTAATTATTAAAAAGCACTTTTTCTAGATTCTTGATATTTAATTTGTTTTTTATTTTTCTATATAATGTTACAATATTTAATTATAATAGAAAAATAGATTTTAATTATTAAAAAGCACTTTTTTTAGATTCTTGATATTTAATTTGTTTTTTATTTTTCTATATAATGTTACAATATTTAATTATAATAGAAAAATAGATTTTAATTATTAAAAAGCACTTTTTCTAAATTCTTGATATTTAATTTGTTTTTCATTATTCTAAATAATTTTACAATATTTAATTATACTAGAAAAATAGATTTTAATTATTAAAAAGCACTTTTTCTAGATTCTTGATATTTAATTTGTTTTTCATTATTCTAAATAATTTTACAATATTTAATTATAATAGAAAAATAGATTTTAATTATTAAAAAGCACTTTTTCTAGATTCTTGATATTTAATTTGTTTTTTATTTTTCTATATAATGTTACAATATTTAATTATAATAGAAAAATAGATTTTAATTATTAAAAAGCACTTTTTCTAGATTCTTGATATTTAATTTGTTTTTTATTTTTCTATATAATGTTACAATATTTAATTATAATAGAAAAATAGATTTTAATTATTAAAAAGCACTTTTTCTAGATTCTTGATATTTAATTTGTTTTTTATTTTTCTATATAATGTTACAATATTTAATTATAATAGAAAAATAGATTTTAATTATTAAAAAGCACTTTTTCTAGATTCTTGATATTTAATTTGTTTTTTATTTTTCTATATAATGTTACAATATTTAATTATAATAGAAAAATAGATTTTAATTATTAAAAAGCACTTTTTCTAGATTCTTGATATTTAATTTGTTTTTTATTTTTCTATATAATGTTACAATATTTAATTATAATAGAAAAATAGATTTTAATTATTAAAAAGCACTTTTTCTAGATTCTTGATATTTAATTTGTTTTTCATTATTCTAAATAATTTTACAATATTTAATTATACTAGAAAAATAGATTTTAATTATTAAAAAGCACTTTTTCTAGATTCTTGATATTTAATTTGTTTTTTATTTTTCTATATAATGTTACAATATTTAATTATAATAGAAAAATAGATTTTAATTATTAAAAAGCACTTTTTCTAGATTCTTGATATTTAATTTGTTTTTTATTTTTCTAAATAATGTTACAATATTTAATTATAATAGAAAAATAGATTTTAATTATTAAAAAGCACTTTTTCTAAATTCTTGATATTTAATTTGTTTTTCATTATTCTAAATAATTTTACAATATTTAATTATACTAGAAAAATAGATTTTAATTATTAAAAAGCACTTTTTCTAGATTCTTGATATTTAATTTGTTTTTTATTTTTCTATATAATGTTACAATATTTAATTATAATAGAAAAATAGATTTTAATTATTAAAAAGCACTTTTTCTAGATTCTTGATATTTAATTTGTTTTTTATTTTTCTATATAATGTTACAATATTTAATTATAATAGAAAAATAGATTTTAATTATTAAAAAGCACTTTTTCTAGATTCTTGATATTTAATTTGTTTTTTATTTTTCTAAATAATGTTACAATATTTAATTATAATAGAAAAATAGATTTTAATTATTAAAAAGCACTTTTTCTAGATTCTTGATATTTAATTTGTTTTTCATTATTCTAAATAATGTTACAATATTTAATTATACTAGAAAAATAGATTTTAATTATTAAAAAGCACTTTTTCTAGATTCTTGATATTTAATTTGTTTTTCATTATTCTAAATAATTTTACAATATTTAATTATACTAGAAAAATAGATTTTAATTATTAAAAAGCACTTTTTCTAGATTCTTGATATTTAATTTGTTTTTTATTTTTCTATATAATGTTACAATATTTAATTATAATAGAAAAATAGATTTTAATTATTAAAAAGCACTTTTTCTAGATTCTTGATATTTAATTTGTTTTTTATTATTCTAAATAATGTTACAATATTTAATTATAATAGAAAAATAGATTTTAATTATTAAAAAGCACTTTTTCTAGATTCTTGATATTTAATTTGTTTTTTATTTTTCTATATAATGTTACAATATTTAATTATAATAGAAAAATAGATTTTAATTATTAAAAAGCACTTTTTCTAGATTCTTGATATTTAATTTGTTTTTTATTTTTCTATATAATGTTACAATATTTAATTATAATAGAAAAATAGATTTTAATTATTAAAAAGCACTTTTTCTAGATTCTTGATATTTAATTTGTTTTTTATTTTTCTATATAATGTTACAATATTTAATTATAATAGAAAAATAGATTTTAATTATTAAAAAGCACTTTTTCTAGATTCTTGATATTTAATTTGTTTTTTATTTTTCTATATAATGTTACAATATTTAATTATAATAGAAAAATAGATTTTAATTATTAAAAAGCACTTTTTCTAGATTCTTGATATTTAATTTGTTTTTTATTTTTCTATATAATGTTACAATATTTAATTATAATAGAAAAATAGATTTTAATTATTAAAAAGCACTTTTTCTAGATTCTTGATATTTAATTTGTTTTTCATTATTCTAAATAATGTTACAATATTTAATTATACTAGAAAAATAGATTTTAATTATTAAAAAGCACTTTTTCTAGATTTTTGATATTTAATTTGTTTTTTATTATTCTAAATAATGTTACAATATTTAATTATAATAGAAAAATAGATTTTAATTATTAAAAAGCACTTTTTCTAGATTCTTGATATTTAATTTGTTTTTTATTATTCTAAATAATGTTACAATATTTAATTATAATAGAAAAATAGATTTTAATTATTAAAAAGCACTTTTTTTAGATTCTTGATATTTAATTTGTTTTTTATTATTCTAAATAATGTTACAATATTTAATTATAATAGAAAAATAGATTTTAATTATTAAAAAGCACTTTTTCTAGATTCTTGATATTTAATTTGTTTTTTATTATTCTAAATAATGTTACAATATTTAATTATAATAGAAAAATAGATTTTAATTATTAAAAAGCACTTTTTCTAGATTTTTGATATTTAATTTGTTTTTTATTATTCTAAATAATGTTACAATATTTAATTATACTAGAAAAATAGATTTTAATTATTAAAAAGCACTTTTTCTAGATTCTTGATATTTAATTTGTTTTTTATTTTTCTATATAATGTTACAATATTTAATTATAATAGAAAAATAGATTTTAATTATTAAAAAGCACTTTTTCTAGATTCTTGATATTTAATTTGTTTTTCATTATTCTAAATAATGTTACAATATTTAATTATACTAGAAAAATAGATTTTAATTATTAAAAAGCACTTTTTCTAGATTTTTGATATTTAATTTGTTTTTTATTATTCTAAATAATGTTACAATATTTAATTATAATAGAAAAATAGATTTTAATTATTAAAAAGCACTTTTTCTAGATTCTTGATATTTAATTTGTTTTTTATTATTCTAAATAATGTTACAATATTTAATTATAATAGAAAAATAGATTTTAATTATTAAAAAGCACTTTTTCTAGATTCTTGATATTTAATTTGTTTTTTATTTTTCTATATAATGTTACAATATTTAATTATAATAGAAAAATAGATTTTAATTATTAAAAAGCACTTTTTCTAGATTCTTGATATTTAATTTGTTTTTTATTATTCTAAATAATGTTACAATATTTAATTATAATAGAAAAATAGATTTTAATTATTAAAAAGCACTTTTTCTAGATTCTTGATATTTAATTTGTTTTTTATTTTTCTATATAATGTTACAATATTTAATTATAATAGAAAAATAGATTTTAATTATTAAAAAGCACTTTTTCTAGATTCTTGATATTTAATTTGTTTTTTATTTTTCTATATAATGTTACAATATTTAATTATAATAGAAAAATAGATTTTAATTATTAAAAAGCACTTTTTCTAGATTCTTGATATTTAATTTGTTTTTCATTATTCTAAATAATTTTACAATATTTAATTATAATAGAAAAATAGATTTTAATTATTAAAAAGCACTTTTTCTAGATTCTTGATATTTAATTTGTTTTTTATTTTTCTATATAATGTTACAATATTTAATTATAATAGAAAAATAGATTTTAATTATTAAAAAGCACTTTTTCTAGATTCTTGATATTTAATTTGTTTTTCATTATTCTAAATAATTTTACAATATTTAATTATAATAGAAAAATAGATTTTAATTATTAAAAAGCACTTTTTCTAGATTCTTGATATTTAATTTGTTTTTTATTATTCTAAATAATGTTACAATATTTAATTATAATAGAAAAATAGATTTTAATTATTAAAAAGCACTTTTTCTAGATTCTTGATATTTAATTTGTTTTTTATTTTTCTATATAATGTTACAATATTTAATTATAATAGAAAAATAGATTTTAATTATTAAAAAGCACTTTTTCTAGATTCTTGATATTTAATTTGTTTTTTATTTTTCTATATAATGTTACAATATTTAATTATAATAGAAAAATAGATTTTAATTATTAAAAAGCACTTTTTCTAGATTTTTGATATTTAATTTGTTTTTTATTTTTCTATATAATGTTACAATATTTAATTATAATAGAAAAATAGATTTTAATTATTAAAAAGCACTTTTTCTAGATTTTTGATATTTAATTTGTTTTTTATTATTCTAAATAATGTTACAATATTTAATTATACTAGAAAAAT
Source organism: Neocrepidodera transversa (assembly GCA_963243735.1). Taxonomy (NCBI): domain Eukaryota; kingdom Metazoa; phylum Arthropoda; class Insecta; order Coleoptera; family Chrysomelidae; genus Neocrepidodera; species Neocrepidodera transversa. The sequence continues at coordinate 127,946 of CAUJLB010000116.1, read as the reverse complement.
AGATTTTAATTATTAAAAAGCACTTTTTCTAGATTCTTGATATTTAATTTGTTTTTTATTTTTCTATATAATGTTACAATATTTAATTATAATAGAAAAATAGATTTTAATTATTAAAAAGCACTTTTTCTAGATTCTTGATATTTAATTTGTTTTTCATTATTCTAAATAATGTTACAATATTTAATTATAATAGAAAAATAGATTTTAATTATTAAAAAGCACTTTTTCTAGATTCTTGATATTTAATTTGTTTTTTATTATTCTAAATAATGTTACAATATTTAATTATAATAGAAAAATAGATTTTAATTATTAAAAAGCACTTTTTCTAGATTCTTGATATTTAATTTGTTTTTTATTTTTCTATATAATGTTACAATATTTAATTATAATAGAAAAATAGATTTTAATTATTAAAAAGCACTTTTTCTAGATTCTTGATATTTAATTTGTTTTTTATTATTCTAAATAATGTTACAATATTTAATTATAATAGAAAAATAGATTTTAATTATTAAAAAGCACTTTTTCTAGATTCTTGATATTTAATTTGTTTTTTATTTTTCTATATAATGTTACAATATTTAATTATAATAGAAAAATAGATTTTAATTATTAAAAAGCACTTTTTCTAGATTCTTGATATTTAATTTGTTTTTTATTTTTCTATATAATGTTACAATATTAAATTATAATAGAAAAATAGATTTTAATTATTAAAAAGCACTTTTTCTAGATTCTTGATATTTAATTTGTTTTTCATTATTCTAAATAATTTTACAATATTTAATTATAATAGAAAAATAGATTTTAATTATTAAAAAGCACTTTTTCTAGATTCTTGATATTTAATTTGTTTTTTATTTTTCTATATAATGTTACAATATTTAATTATAATAGAAAAATAGATTTTAATTATTAAAAAGCACTTTTTCTAGATTCTTGATATTTAATTTGTTTTTCATTATTCTAAATAATTTTACAATATTTAATTATAATAGAAAAATAGATTTTAATTATTAAAAAGCACTTTTTCTAGATTCTTGATATTTAATTTGTTTTTTATTTTTCTATATAATGTTACAATATTTAATTATAATAGAAAAATAGATTTTAATTATTAAAAAGCACTTTTTCTAGATTCTTGATATTTAATTTGTTTTTTATTTTTCTATATAATGTTACAATATTTAATTATAATAGAAAAATAGATTTTAATTATTAAAAAGCACTTTTTCTAGATTCTTGATATTTAATTTGTTTTTTATTTTTCTATATAATGTTACAATATTTAATTATAATAGAAAAATAGATTTTAATTATTAAAAAGCACTTTTTCTAGATTCTTGATATTTAATTTGTTTTTCATTATTCTAAATAATTTTACAATATTTAATTATACTAGAAAAATAGATTTTAATTATTAAAAAGCACTTTTTCTAGATTCTTGATATTTAATTTGTTTTTTATTTTTCTATATAATGTTACAATATTTAATTATAATAGAAAAATAGATTTTAATTATTAAAAAGCACTTTTTCTAGATTCTTGATATTTAATTTGTTTTTTATTATTCTAAATAATGTTACAATATTTAATTATAATAGAAAAATAGATTTTAATTATTAAAAAGCACTTTTTCTAGATTCTTGATATTTAATTTGTTTTTTATTTTTCTATATAATGTTACAATATTTAATTATAATAGAAAAATAGATTTTAATTATTAAAAAGCACTTTTTCTAGATTCTTGATATTTAATTTGTTTTTTATTTTTCTATATAATGTTACAATATTTAATTATAATAGAAAAATAGATTTTAATTATTAAAAAGCACTTTTTCTAGATTCTTGATATTTAATTTGTTTTTCATTATTCTAAATAATTTTACAATATTTAATTATAATAGAAAAATAGATTTTAATTATTAAAAAGCACTTTTTCTAGATTCTTGATATTTAATTTGTTTTTTATTTTTCTATATAATGTTACAATATTTAATTATAATAGAAAAATAGATTTTAATTATTAAAAAGCACTTTTTCTAGATTCTTGATATTTAATTTGTTTTTCATTATTCTAAATAATTTTACAATATTTAATTATAATAGAAAAATAGATTTTAATTATTAAAAAGCACTTTTTCTAGATTCTTGATATTTAATTTGTTTTTTATTTTTCTATATAATGTTACAATATTTAATTATAATAGAAAAATAGATTTTAATTATTAAAAAGCACTTTTTCTAGATTCTTGATATTTAATTTGTTTTTTATTTTTCTATATAATGTTACAATATTTAATTATAATAGAAAAATAGATTTTAATTATTAAAAAGCACTTTTTCTAGATTCTTGATATTTAATTTGTTTTTTATTTTTCTATATAATGTTACAATATTTAATTATAATAGAAAAATAGATTTTAATTATTAAAAAGCACTTTTTCTAGATTCTTGATATTTAATTTGTTTTTTATTTTTCTATATAATGTTACAATATTTAATTATAATAGAAAAATAGATTTTAATTATTAAAAAGCACTTTTTCTAGATTCTTGATATTTAATTTGTTTTTTATTTTTCTATATAATGTTACAATATTTAATTATAATAGAAAAATAGATTTTAATTATTAAAAAGCACTTTTTCTAGATTCTTGATATTTAATTTGTTTTTTATTTTTCTAAATAATGTTACAATATTTAATTATAATAGAAAAATAGATTTTAATTATTAAAAAGCACTTTTTCTAGATTCTTGATATTTAATTTGTTTTTTATTTTTCTATATAATGTTACAATATTTAATTATAATAGAAAAATAGATTTTAATTATTAAAAAGCACTTTTTCTAGATTCTTGATATTTAATTTGTTTTTTATTTTTCTAAATAATGTTACAATATTTAATTATAATAGAAAAATAGATTTTAATTATTAAAAAGCACTTTTTCTAGATTCTTGATATTTAATTTGTTTTTTATTTTTCTATATAATGTTACAATATTTAATTATAATAGAAAAATAGATTTTAATTATTAAAAAGCACTTTTTCTAGATTCTTGATATTTAATTTGTTTTTTATTTTTCTAAATAATGTTACAATATTTAATTATAATAGAAAAATAGATTTTAATTATTAAAAAGCACTTTTTCTAAATTCTTGATATTTAATTTGTTTTTCATTATTCTAAATAATTTTACAATATTTAATTATACTAGAAAAATAGATTTTAATTATTAAAAAGCACTTTTTCTAGATTCTTGATATTTAATTTGTTTTTTATTTTTCTATATAATGTTACAATATTTAATTATAATAGAAAAATAGATTTTAATTATTAAAAAGCACTTTTTCTAGATTCTTGATATTTAATTTGTTTTTCATTATTCTAAATAATGTTACAATATTTAATTATACTAGAAAAATAGATTTTAATTATTAAAAAGCACTTTTTCTAGATTCTTGATATTTAATTTGTTTTTCATTATTCTAAATAATTTTACAATATTTAATTATACTAGAAAAATAGATTTTAATTATTAAAAAGCACTTTTTCTAGATTCTTGATATTTAATTTGTTTTTTATTTTTCTATATAATGTTACAATATTTAATTATAATAGAAAAATAGATTTTAATTATTAAAAAGCACTTTTTCTAGATTCTTGATATTTAATTTGTTTTTTATTATTCTAAATAATGTTACAATATTTAATTATAAAAGAAAAATAGATTTTAATTATTAAAAAGCACTTTTTCTAAATTCTTGATATTTAATTTGTTTTTCATTATTCTAAATAATTTTACAATATTTAATTATACTAGAAAAATAGATTTTAATTATTAAAAAGCACTTTTTCTAGATTCTTGATATTTAATTTGTTTTTTATTTTTCTATATAATGTTACAATATTTAATTATAATAGAAAAATAGATTTTAATTATTAAAAAGCACTTTTTCTAGATTCTTGATATTTAATTTGTTTTTTATTTTTCTATATAATGTTACAATATTTAATTATAATAGAAAAATAGATTTTAATTATTAAAAAGCACTTTTTCTAGATTCTTGATATTTAATTTGTTTTTCATTATTCTAAATAATGTTACAATATTTAATTATACTAGAAAAATAGATTTTAATTATTAAAAAGCACTTTTTCTAGATTCTTGATATTTAATTTGTTTTTCATTATTCTAAATAATTTTACAATATTTAATTATACTAGAAAAATAGATTTTAATTATTAAAAAGCACTTTTTCTAGATTCTTGATATTTAATTTGTTTTTTATTTTTCTATATAATGTTACAATATTTAATTATAATAGAAAAATAGATTTTAATTATTAAAAAGCACTTTTTCTAGATTCTTGATATTTAATTTGTTTTTTATTATTCTAAATAATGTTACAATATTTAATTATAATAGAAAAATAGATTTTAATTATTAAAAAGCACTTTTTCTAGATTCTTGATATTTAATTTGTTTTTTATTTTTCTATATAATGTTACAATATTTAATTATAATAGAAAAATAGATTTTAATTATTAAAAAGCACTTTTTCTAGATTCTTGATATTTAATTTGTTTTTTATTTTTCTATATAATGTTACAATATTTAATTATAATAGAAAAATAGATTTTAATTATTAAAAAGCACTTTTTCTAGATTCTTGATATTTAATTTGTTTTTTATTTTTCTATATAATGTTACAATATTTAATTATAATAGAAAAATAGATTTTAATTATTAAAAAGCACTTTTTCTAGATTCTTGATATTTAATTTGTTTTTTATTTTTCTATATAATGTTACAATATTTAATTATAATAGAAAAATAGATTTTAATTATTAAAAAGCACTTTTTCTAGATTCTTGATATTTAATTTGTTTTTTATTTTTCTATATAATGTTACAATATTTAATTATAATAGAAAAATAGATTTTAATTATTAAAAAGCACTTTTTCTAGATTCTTGATATTTAATTTGTTTTTCATTATTCTAAATAATGTTACAATATTTAATTATAATAGAAAAATAGATTTTAATTATTAAAAAGCACTTTTTCTAGATTTTTGATATTTAATTTGTTTTTTATTATTCTAAATAATGTTACAATATTTAATTATAATAGAAAAATAGATTTTAATTATTAAAAAGCACTTTTTCTAGATTCTTGATATTTAATTTGTTTTTTATTATTCTAAATAATGTTACAATATTTAATTATAATAGAAAAATAGATTTTAATTATTAAAAAGCACTTTTTTTAGATTCTTGATATTTAATTTGTTTTTTATTATTCTAAATAATGTTACAATATTTAATTATAATAGAAAAATAGATTTTAATTATTAAAAAGCACTTTTTCTAGATTCTTGATATTTAATTTGTTTTTTATTATTCTAAATAATGTTACAATATTTAATTATAATAGAAAAATAGATTTTAATTATTAAAAAGCACTTTTTCTAGATTTTTGATATTTAATTTGTTTTTTATTATTCTAAATAATGTTACAATATTTAATTATACTAGAAAAATAGATTTTAATTATTAAAAAGCACTTTTTCTAGATTCTTGATATTTAATTTGTTTTTTATTTTTCTATATAATGTTACAATATTTAATTATAATAGAAAAATAGATTTTAATTATTAAAAAGCACTTTTTCTAGATTCTTGATATTTAATTTGTTTTTCATTATTCTAAATAATGTTACAATATTTAATTATAATAGAAAAATAGATTTTAATTATTAAAAAGCACTTTTTCTAGATTCTTGATATTTAATTTGTTTTTTATTATTCTAAATAATGTTACAATATTTAATTATAATAGAAAAATAGATTTTAATTATTAAAAAGCACTTTTTCTAGATTCTTGATATTTAATTTGTTTTTTATTTTTCTATATAATGTTACAATATTTAATTATAATAGAAAAATAGATTTTAATTATTAAAAAGCACTTTTTCTAGATTCTTGATATTTAATTTGTTTTTTATTTTTCTATATAATGTTACAATATTTAATTATACTAGAAAAATAGATTTTAATTATTAAAAAGCACTTTTTCTAGATTCTTGATATTTAATTTGTTTTTCATTATTCTAAATAATGTTACAATATTTAATTATACTAGAAAAATAGATTTTAATTATTAAAAAGCACTTTTTCTAGATTCTTGATATTTAATTTGTTTTTTATTTTTCTATATAATGTTACAATATTTAATTATAATAGAAAAATAGATTTTAATTATTAAAAAGCACTTTTTTTAGATTCTTGATATTTAATTTGTTTTTTATTATTCTAAATAATGTTACAATATTTAATTATACTAGAAAAATAGATTTTAATTATTAAAAAGCACTTTTTCTAGATTCTTGATATTTAATTTGTTTTTTATTTTTCTATATAATGTTACAATATTTAATTATAATAGAAAAATAGATTTTAATTATTAAAAAGCACTTTTTCTAGATTCTTGATATTTAATTTGTTTTTCATTATTCTAAATAATGTTACAATATTTAATTATAATAGAAAAATAGATTTTAATTATTAAAAAGCACTTTTTCTAGATTCTTGATATTTAATTTGTTTTTTATTATTCTAAATAATGTTACAATATTTAATTATAATAGAAAAATAGATTTTAATTATTAAAAAGCACTTTTTCTAGATTCTTGATATTTAATTTGTTTTTTATTTTTCTATATAATGTTACAATATTTAATTATAATAGAAAAATAGATTTTAATTATTAAAAAGCACTTTTTCTAGATTCTTGATATTTAATTTGTTTTTCATTATTCTAAATAATGTTACAATATTTAATTATAATAGAAAAATAGATTTTAATTATTAAAAAGCACTTTTTCTAGATTCTTGATATTTAATTTGTTTTTTATTATTCTAAATAATGTTACAATATTTAATTATAATAGAAAAATAGATTTTAATTATTAAAAAGCACTTTTTCTAGATTCTTGATATTTAATTTGTTTTTTATTTTTCTATATAATGTTACAATATTTAATTATAATAGAAAAATAGATTTTAATTATTAAAAAGCACTTTTTCTAGATTCTTGATATTTAATTTGTTTTTTATTTTTCTATATAATGTTACAATATTTAATTATACTAGAAAAATAGATTTTAATTATTAAAAAGCACTTTTTCTAGATTCTTGATATTTAATTTGTTTTTCATTATTCTAAATAATGTTACAATATTTAATTATACTAGAAAAATAGATTTTAATTATTAAAAAGCACTTTTTCTAGATTCTTGATATTTAATTTGTTTTTTATTTTTCTATATAATGTTACAATATTTAATTATAATAGAAAAATAGATTTTAATTATTAAAAAGCACTTTTTCTAGATTCTTGATATTTAATTTGTTTTTCATTATTCTAAATAATGTTACAATATTTAATTATACTAGAAAAATAGATTTTAATTATTAAAAAGCACTTTTTCTAGATTCTTGATATTTAATATGTTTTTTATTTTTCTATATAATGTTACAATATTTAATTATAATAGAAAAATAGATTTTAATTATTAAAAAGCACTTTTTCTAGATTCTTGATATTTAATTTGTTTTTTATTTTTCTATATAATGTTACAATATTTAATTATAATAGAAAAATAGATTTTAATTATTAAAAAGCACTTTTTCTAGATTCTTGATATTTAATTTGTTTTTTATTATTCTAAATAATGTTACAATATTTAATTATAATAGAAAAATAGATTTTAATTATTAAAAAGCACTTTTTCTAGATTCTTGATATTTAATTTGTTTTTCATTATTCTAAATAATGTTACAATATTTAATTATACTAGAAAAATAGATTTTAATTATTAAAAAGCACTTTTTCTAGATTCTTGATATTTAATATGTTTTTTATTTTTCTATATAATGTTACAATATTTAATTATAATAGAAAAATAGATTTTAATTATTAAAAAGCACTTTTTCTAGATTCTTGATATTTAATTTGTTTTTTATTTTTCTATATAATGTTACAATATTTAATTATAATAGAAAAATAGATTTTAATTATTAAAAAGCACTTTTTCTAGATTCTTGATATTTAATTTGTTTTTTATTATTCTAAATAATGTTACAATATTTAATTATAATAGAAAAATAGATTTTAATTATTAAAAAGCACTTTTTCTAGATTCTTGATATTTAATTTGTTTTTCATTATTCTAAATAATGTTACAATATTTAATTATACTAGAAAAATAGATTTTAATTATTAAAAAGCACTTTTTCTAGATTCTTGATATTTAATTTGTTTTTTATTTTTCTATATAATGTTACAATATTTAATTATAATAGAAAAATAGATTTTAATTATTAAAAAGCACTTTTTCTAGATTCTTGATATTTAATTTGTTTTTTATTATTCTATATAATGTTACAATATTTAATTATAATAGAAAAATAGATTTTAATTATTAAAAAGCACTTTTTCTAGATTCTTGATATTTAATTTGTTTTTCATTATTCTAAATAATGTTACAATATTTAATTATACTAGAAAAATAGATTTTAATTATTAAAAAGCACTTTTTCTAGATTCTTGATATTTAATTTGTTTTTTATTTTTCTATATAATGTTACAATATTTAATTATAATAGAAAAATAGATTTTAATTATTAAAAAGCACTTTTTCTAGATTCTTGATATTTAATTTGTTTTTCATTATTCTAAATAATGTTACAATATTTAATTATAATAGAAAAATAGATTTTAATTATTAAAAAGCACTTTTTCTAGATTCTTGATATTTAATTTGTTTTTTATTTTTCTATATAATGTTACAATATTTAATTATAATAGAAAAATAGATTTTAATTATTAAAAAGCACTTTTTCTAGATTCTTGATATTTAATTTGTTTTTCATTATTCTAAATAATGTTACAATATTTAATTATACTAGAAAAATAGATTTTAATTATTAAAAAGCACTTTTTCTAGATTCTTGATATTTAATTTGTTTTTCATTATTCTAAATAATGTTACAATATTTAATTATAATAGAAAAATAGATTTTAATTATTAAAAAGCACTTTTTCTAGATTTTTGATATTTAATTTGTTTTTTATTATTCTAAATAATGTTACAATATTTAATTATAATAGAAAAATAGATTTTAATTATTAAAAAGCACTTTTTCTAGATTCTTGATATTTAATTTGTTTTTTATTTTTCTATATAATGTTACAATATTTAATTATAATAGAAAAATAGATTTTAATTATTAAAAAGCACTTTTTCTAGATTCTTAATATTTAATTTGTTTTTTATTATTCTAAATAATGTTACAATATTTAATTATAATAGAAAAATAGATTTTAATTATTAAAAAGCACTTTTTCTAGATTCTTGATATTTAATTTGTTTTTTATTATTCTATATAATGTTACAATATTTAATTATACTAGAAAAATAGATTTTAATTATTAAAAAGCACTTTTTCTAGATTCTTGATATTTAATTTGTTTTTTATTATTCTAAATAATGTTACAATATTTAATTATAATAGAAAAATAGATTTTAATTATTAAAAAGCACTTTTTCTAGATTCTTGATATTTAATTTGTTTTTTATTATTCTAAATAATGTTACAATATTTAATTATAATAGAAAAATAGATTTTAATTATTAAAAAGCACTTTTTCTAGATTCTTGATATTTAATTTGTTTTTTATTATTCTAAATAATGTTACAATATTTAATTATAATAGAAAAATAGATTTTAATTATTAAAAAGCACTTTTTCTAGATTCTTGATATTTAATTTGTTTTTTATTATTCTAAATAATGTTACAATATTTAATTATAATAGAAAAATAGATTTTAATTATTAAAAAGCACTTTTTCTAGATTCTTGATATTTAATTTGTTTTTTATTATTCTAAATAATGTTACAATATTTAATTATAATAGAAAAATAGATTTTAATTATTAAAAAGCACTTTTTCTAGATTCTTGATATTTAATTTGTTTTTCATTATTCTAAATAATGTTACAATATTTAATTATACTAGAAAAATAGATTTTAATTATTAAAAAGCACTTTTTCTAGATTCTTGATATTTAATTTGTTTTTCATTATTCTAAATAATGTTACAATATTTAATTATACTAGAAAAATAGATTTTAATTATTAAAAAGCACTTTTTCTAGATTCTTGATATTTAATTTGTTTTTTATTATTCTAAATAATGTTACAATATTTAATTATAATAGAAAAATAGATTTTAATTATTAAAAAGCACTTTTTCCAGATTCTTGATATTTAATTTGTTTTTCATTATTCTAAATAATGTTACAATATTTAACTATACTAGAAAAATAGATTTTAATTATTAAAAAGCACTTTTTCTAGATTCTTGATATTTAATTTGTTTTTTATTATTCTAAATAATGTTACAATATTTAATTATAATAGAAAAATAGATTTTAATTATTAAAAAGCACTTTTTCTAGATTCTTGATATTTAATTTGTTTTTTATTTTTCTATATAATGTTACAATATTTAATTATAATAGAAAAATAGATTTTAATTATTAAAAAGCACTTTTTCTAGATTCTTGATATTTAATTTGTTTTTTATTTTTCTATATAATGTTACAATATTTAATTATAATAGAAAAATTAGATTTTAATTATTAAAAAGCACTTTTTCTAGATTCTTGATATTTAATTTGTTTTTTATTATTCTAAATAATGTTACAATATTTAATTATAATAGAAAAATTAGATTTTAATTATTAAAAAGCACTTTTTCTAGATTCTTGATATTTAATTTGTTTTTTATTATTCTAAATAATGTTACAATATTTAATTATAATAGAAAAATAGATTTTAATTATTAAAAAGCACTTTTTCTAGATTCTTGATATTTAATTTGTTTTTCATTATTCTAAATAATGTTACAATATTTAATTATACTAGAAAAATAGATTTTAATTATTAAAAAGCACTTTTTCTAGATTCTTGATATTTAATTTGTTTTTTATTATTCTAAATAATGTTACAATATTTAATTATAATAGAAAAATAGATTTTAATTATTAAAAAGCACTTTTTCTAGATTCTTGATATTTAATTTGTTTTTTATTATTCTAAATAATGTTACAATATTTAATTATAATAGAAAAATAGATTTTAATTATTAAAAAGCACTTTTTCTAGATTCTTGATATTTAATTTGTTTTTTATTTTTCTATATAATGTTACAATATTTAATTATAATAGAAAAATAGATTTTAATTATTAAAAAGCACTTTTTCTAGATTCTTGATATTTAATTTGTTTTTCATTATTCTAAATAATGTTACAATATTTAATTATAATAGAAAAATAGATTTTAATTATTAAAAAGCACTTTTTCTAGATTCTTGATATTTAATTTGTTTTTTATTATTCTAAATAATGTTACAATATTTAATTATAAAAGATAAATAGATTTTAATTATTAAAAAGCACTTTTTCTAGATTCTTGATATTTAATTTGTTTTTTATTTTTCTATATAATGTTACAATATTTAATTATAATAGAAAAATAGATTTTAGTTATTAAAAAGCACTTTTTCTAGATTCTTGATATTTAATTTGTTTTTTATTATTCTAAATAATGTTACAATATTTAATTATAATAGAAAAATAGATTTTAATTATTAAAAAGCACTTTTTCTAGATTCTTGATATTTAATTTGTTTTTCATTATTCTAAATAATGTTACAATATTTAATTATACTAGAAAAATAGATTTTAATTATTAAAAAGCACTTTTTCTAGATTCTTGATATTTAATTTGTTTTTTATTTTTCTATATAATGTTACAATATTTAATTATAATAGAAAAATAGATTTTAATTATTAAAAAGCACTTTTTCTAGATTCTTGATATTTAATTTGTTTTTTATTATTCTAAATAATGTTACAATATTTAATTATAAAAGATAAATAGATTTTAATTATTAAAAAGCACTTTTTCTAGATTCTTGATATTTAATTTGTTTTTTATTTTTCTATATAATGTTACAATATTTAATTATAATAGAAAAATAGATTTTAGTTATTAAAAAGCACTTTTTCTAGATTCTTGATATTTAATTTGTTTTTCATTATTCTAAATAATGTTACAATATTTAATTATACTAGAAAAATAGATTTTAATTATTAAAAAGCACTTTTTCTAGATTCTTGATATTTAATTTGTTTTTCATTATTCTAAATAATGTTACAATATTTAATTATACTAGAAAAATAGATTTTAATTATTAAAAAGCACTTTTTCTAGATTCTTGATATTTAATTTGTTTTTCATTATTCTAAATAATGTTACAATATTTAATTATACTAGAAAAATAGATTTTAATTATTAAAAAGCACTTTTTCTAGATTCTTGATATTTAATTTGTTTTTTATTATTCTAAATAATGTTACAATATTTAATTATAAAAGATAAATAGATTTTAATTATTAAAAAGCACTTTTTCTAGATTCTTGATATTTAATTTGTTTTTTATTTTTCTATATAATGTTACAATATTTAATTATAATAGAAAAATAGATTTTAGTTATTAAAAAGCACTTTTTCTAGATTCTTGATATTTAATTTGTTTTTTATTTTTCTATATAATGTTACAATATTTAATTATAATAGAAAAATAGATTTTAATTATTAAAAAGCACTTTTTCTAGATTCTTGATATTTAATTTGTTTTTTATTATTCTAAATAATGTTACAATATTTAATTATAAAAGATAAATAGATTTTAATTATTAAAAAGCACTTTTTCTAGATTCTTGATATTTAATTTGTTTTTTATTATTCTAAATAATGTTACAATATTTAATTATAATAGAAAAATAGATTTTAATTATTAAAAAGCACTTTTTCTAGATTCTTGATATTTAATTTGTTTTTCATTATTCTAAATAATGTTACAATATTTAATTATAATAGAAAAATAGATTTTAGTTATTAAAAAGCACTTTTTCTAGATTCTTGATATTTAATTTGTTTTTTATTATTCTAAATAATGTTACAATATTTAATTATAATAGAAAAATAGATTTTAATTATTAAAAAGCACTTTTTCTAGATTCTTGATATTTAATTTGTTTTTCATTATTCTAAATAATGTTACAATATTTAATTATACTAGAAAAATAGATTTTAATTATTAAAAAGCACTTTTTCTAGATTCTTGATATTTAATTTGTTTTTTATTATTCTAAATAATGTTACAATATTTAATTATAATAGAAAAATAGATTTTAATTATTAAAAAGCACTTTTTCTAGATTCTTGATATTTAATTTGTTTTTTATTTTTCTATATAATGTTACAATATTTAATTATAATAGAAAAATAGATTTTAATTATTAAAAAGCACTTTTTCTAGATTCTTGATATTTAATTTGTTTTTCATTATTCTAAATAATGTTACAATATTTAATTATAATAGAAAAATAGATTTTAATTATTAAAAAGCACTTTTTCTAGATTCTTGATATTTAATTTGTTTTTCATTATTCTAAATAATGTTACAATATTTAATTATAATAGAAAAATAGATTTTAATTATTAAAAAGCACTTTTTCTAGATTCTTGATATTTAATTTGTTTTTCATTATTCTAAATAATGTTACAATATTTAATTATAATAGAAAAATAGATTTTAATTATTAAAAAGCACTTTTTCTAGATTCTTGATATTTAATTTGTTTTTTATTATTCTAAATAATGTTACAATATTTAATTATAATAGAAAAATAGATTTTAATTATTAAAAAGCACTTTTTCTAGATTCTTGATATTTAATTTGTTTTTCATTATTCTAAATAATGTTACAATATTTAATTATAATAGAAAAATAGATTTTAATTATTAAAAAGCACTTTTTCTAGATTCTTGATATTTAATTTGTTTTTCATTATTCTAAATAATGTTACAATATTTAATTATAATAGAAAAATAGATTTTAATTATTAAAAAGCACTTTTTCTAGATTCTTGATATTTAATTTGTTTTTTATTATTCTAAATAATGTTACAATATTTAATTATAATAGAAAAATAGATTTTAATTATTAAAAAGCACTTTTTCTAGATTCTTGATATTTAATTTGTTTTTCATTATTCTAAATAATGTTACAATATTTAATTATAATAGAAAAATAGATTTTAATTATTAAAAAGCACTTTTTCTAGATTCTTGATATTTAATTTGTTTTTCATTATTCTAAATAATGTTACAATATTTAATTATAATAGAAAAATAGATTTTAATTATTAAAAAGCACTTTTTCTAGATTCTTGATATTTAATTTGTTTTTTATTATTCTAAATAATGTTACAATATTTAATTATAATAGAAAAATAGATTTTAATTATTAAAAAGCACTTTTTCTAGATTCTTGATATTTAATTTGTTTTTTATTATTCTAAATAATGTTACAATATTTAATTATAATAGAAAAATAGATTTTAATTATTAAAAAGCACTTTTTCTAGATTCTTGATATTTAATTTGTTTTTTATTATTCTAAATAATGTTACAATATTTAATTATAATAGAAAAATAGATTTTAATTATTAAAAAGCACTTTTTCTAGATTCTTGATATTTAATTTGTTTTTCATTATTCTAAATAATGTTACAATATTTAATTATAATAGAAAAATAGATTTTAATTATTAAAAAGCACTTTTTCTAGATTCTTGATATTTAATTTGTTTTTTATTATTCTAAATAATGTTACAATATTTAATTATAATAGAAAAATAGATTTTAATTATTAAAAAGCACTTTTTCTAGATTCTTGATATTTAATTTGTTTTTTATTTTTCTAAATAATGTTACAATATTTAATTATAATAGAAAAATAGATTTTAATTATTAAAAAGCACTTTTTCTAGATTCTTGATATTTAATTTGTTTTTTATTTTTCCATATAATTTTACAATATTTAATTATACTAGAAAAATAGATTTTAATTATTAAAAAGCACTTTTTCTAAATTCTTGATATTTAATTTGTTTTTTATTTTTCTAAATAATGTTACAATATTTAATTATAATAGAAAAATAGATTTTAATTATTAAAAAGCACTTTTTCTAAATTCTTGATATTTAATTTGTTTTTTATTTTTCTAAATAATGTTACAATATTTAATTATACTAGAAAAATAGATTTTAATTATTAAAAAGCACTTTTTCTAGATTCTTGATATTTAATTTGTTTTTTATTTTTCTATATAATTTTACAATATTTAATTATACTAGAAAAATAGATTTTAATTATTAAAAAGCACTTTTTCTAAATTCTTGATATTTAATTTGTTTTTCATTATTCTAAATAATTTTACAATATTTAATTATACTAGAAAAATAGATTTTAATTATTAAAAAGCACTTTTTCTAGATTCTTGATATTTAATTTGTTTTTTATTTTTCTATATAATGTTACAATATTTAATTATAATAGAAAAATAGATTTTAATTATTAAAAAGCACTTTTTCTAGATTCTTGATATTTAATTTGTTTTTTATTTTTCTATATAATGTTACAATATTTAATTATAATAGAAAAATAGATTTTAATTATTAAAAAGCACTTTTTCTAGATTCTTGATATTTAATTTGTTTTTCATTATTCTAAATAATTTTACAATATTTAATTATACTAGAAAAATAGATTTTAATTATTAAAAAGCACTTTTTCTAGATTCTTGATATTTAATTTGTTTTTTATTTTTCTATATAATTTTACAATATTTAATTATACTAGAAAAATAGATTTTAATTATTAAAAAGCACTTTTTCTAAATTCTTGATATTTAATTTGTTTTTTATTTTTCTAAATAATGTTACAATATTTAATTATACTAGAAAAATAGATTTTAATTATTAAAAAGCACTTTTTCTAAATTCTTGATATTTAATTTGTTTTTTATTTTTCTAAATAATGTTACAATATTTAATTATAATAGAAAAATAGATTTTAATTATTAAAAAGCACTTTTTCTAAATTCTTGATATTTAATTTGTTTTTTATTTTTCTAAATAATGTTACAATATTTAATTATACTAGAAAAATAGATTTTAATTATTAAAAAGCACTTTTTCTAGATTCTTGATATTTAATTTGTTTTTTATTTTTCTATATAATGTTACAATATTTAATTATAATAGAAAAATAGATTTTAATTATTAAAAAGCACTTTTTCTAGATTCTTGATATTTAATTTGTTTTTCATTATTCTAAATAATGTTACAATATTTAATTATACTAGAAAAATAGATTTTAATTATTAAAAAGCACTTTTTCTAGATTCTTGATATTTAATTTGTTTTTTATTTTTCTATATAATGTTACAATATTTAATTATAATAGAAAAATAGATTTTAATTATTAAAAAGCACTTTTTCTAGATTCTTGATATTTAATTTGTTTTTTATTTTTCTATATAATGTTACAATATTTAATTATAATAGAAAAATAGATTTTAATTATTAAAAAGCACTTTTTCTAGATTCTTGATATTTAATTTGTTTTTTATTTTTCTAAATAATGTTACAATATTTAATTATAATAGAAAAATAGATTTTAATTATTAAAAAGCACTTTTTCTAGATTCTTGATATTTAATTTGTTTTTCATTATTCTAAATAATGTTACAATATTTAATTATACTAGAAAAATAGATTTTAATTATTAAAAAGCACTTTTTCTAGATTCTTGATATTTAATTTGTTTTTTATTTTTCTATATAATGTTACAATATTTAATTATAATAGAAAAATAGATTTTAATTATTAAAAAGCACTTTTTCTAGATTCTTGATATTTAATTTGTTTTTTATTTTTCTATATAATGTTACAATATTTAATTATAATAGAAAAATAGATTTTAATTATTAAAAAGCACTTTTTCTAGATTCTTGATATTTAATTTGTTTTTCATTATTCTAAATAATGTTACAATATTTAATTATAATAGAAAAATAGATTTTAATTATTAAAAAGCACTTTTTCTAGATTCTTGATATTTAATTTGTTTTTTATTTTTCTATATAATGTTACAATATTTAATTATAATAGAAAAATAGATTTTAATTATTAAAAAGCACTTTTTCTAGATTCTTGATATTTAATTTGTTTTTTATTTTTCTATATAATGTTACAATATTTAATTATAATAGAAAAATAGATTTTAATTATTAAAAAGCACTTTTTCTAGATTCTTGATATTTAATTTGTTTTTTATTTTTCTATATAATGTTACAATATTTAATTATAATAGAAAAATAGATTTTAATTATTAAAAAGCACTTTTTCTAGATTCTTGATATTTAATTTGTTTTTTATTTTTCTATATAATGTTACAATATTTAATTATAATAGAAAAATAGATTTTAATTATTAAAAAGCACTTTTTCTAGATTCTTGATATTTAATTTGTTTTTTATTTTTCTATATAATGTTACAATATTTAATTATAATAGAAAAATAGATTTTAATTATTAAAAAGCACTTTTTCTAGATTCTTGATATTTAATTTGTTTTTTATTTTTCTATATAATGTTACAATATTTAATTATAATAGAAAAATAGATTTTAATTATTTAAAAGCACTTTTTCTAGATTCTTGATATTTAATTTGTTTTTCATTATTCTAAATAATGTTACAATATTTAATTATAATAGAAAAATAGATTTTAATTATTAAAAAGCACTTTTTCTAGATTCTTGATATTTAATTTGTTTTTCATTATTCTAAATAATTTTACAATATTTAATTATACTAGAAAAATAGATTTTAATTATTAAAAAGCACTTTTTCTAGATTCTTGATATTTAATTTGTTTTTTATTTTTCTAAATAATGTTACAATATTTAATTATAATAGAAAAATAGATTTTAATTATTAAAAAGCACTTTTTCTAGATTCTTGATATTTAATTTGTTTTTTATTTTTCTAAATAATGTTACAATATTTAATTATAATAGAAAAATAGATTTTAATTATTAAAAAGCACTTTTTCTAGATTCTTGATATTTAATTTGTTTTTTATTTTTCTATATAATTTTACAATATTTAATTATACTAGAAAAATAGATTTTAATTATTAAAAAGCACTTTTTCTAAATTCTTGATATTTAATTTGTTTTTCATTATTCTAAATAATTTTACAATATTTAATTATACTAGAAAAATAGATTTTAATTATTAAAAAGCACTTTTTCTAGATTCTTGATATTTAATTTGTTTTTTATTTTTCTATATAATGTTACAATATTTAATTATAATAGAAAAATAGATTTTAATTATTAAAAAGCACTTTTTCTAGATTCTTGATATTTAATTTGTTTTTTATTTTTCTAAATAATGTTACAATATTTAATTATAATAGAAAAATAGATTTTAATTATTAAAAAGCACTTTTTCTAGATTCTTGATATTTAATTTGTTTTTCATTATTCTAAATAATGTTACAATATTTAATTATACTAGAAAAATAGATTTTAATTATTAAAAAGCACTTTTTCTAGATTCTTGATATTTAATTTGTTTTTCATTATTCTAAATAATTTTACAATATTTAATTATACTAGAAAAATAGATTTTAATTATTAAAAAGCACTTTTTCTAGATTCTTGATATTTAATTTGTTTTTTATTTTTCTATATAATGTTACAATATTTAATTATAATAGAAAAATAGATTTTAATTATTAAAAAGCACTTTTTCTAGATTCTTGATATTTAATTTGTTTTTTATTATTCTAAATAATGTTACAATATTTAATTATAATAGAAAAATAGATTTTAATTATTAAAAAGCACTTTTTCTAGATTCTTGATATTTAATTTGTTTTTTATTTTTCTATATAATGTTACAATATTTAATTATAATAGAAAAATAGATTTTAATTATTAAAAAGCACTTTTTCTAGATTCTTGATATTTAATTTGTTTTTTATTTTTCTATATAATGTTACAATATTTAATTATAATAGAAAAATAGATTTTAATTATTAAAAAGCACTTTTTCTAGATTCTTGATATTTAATTTGTTTTTTATTTTTCTATATAATGTTACAATATTTAATTATAATAGAAAAATAGATTTTAATTATTAAAAAGCACTTTTTCTAGATTCTTGATATTTAATTTGTTTTTCATTATTCTAAATAATGTTACAATATTTAATTATACTAGAAAAATAGATTTTAATTATTAAAAAGCACTTTTTCTAGATTCTTGATATTTAATTTGTTTTTTATTTTTCTATATAATTTTACAATATTTAATTATACTAGAAAAATAGATTTTAATTATTAAAAAGCACTTTTTCTAAATTCTTGATATTTAATTTGTTTTTCATTATTCTAAATAATTTTACAATATTTAATTATACTAGAAAAATAGATTTTAATTATTAAAAAGCACTTTTTCTAGATTCTTGATATTTAATTTGTTTTTTATTTTTCTATATAATGTTACAATATTTAATTATAATAGAAAAATAGATTTTAATTATTAAAAAGCACTTTTTCTAGATTCTTGATATTTAATTTGTTTTTTATTTTTCTAAATAATGTTACAATATTTAATTATAATAGAAAAATAGATTTTAATTATTAAAAAGCACTTTTTCTAGATTCTTGATATTTAATTTGTTTTTCATTATTCTAAATAATGTTACAATATTTAATTATACTAGAAAAATAGATTTTAATTATTAAAAAGCACTTTTTCTAGATTCTTGATATTTAATTTGTTTTTCATTATTCTAAATAATTTTACAATATTTAATTATACTAGAAAAATAGATTTTAATTATTAAAAAGCACTTTTTCTAGATTCTTGATATTTAATTTGTTTTTTATTTTTCTATATAATGTTACAATATTTAATTATAATAGAAAAATAGATTTTAATTATTAAAAAGCACTTTTTCTAGATTCTTGATATTTAATTTGTTTTTTATTTTTCTATATAATGTTACAATATTTAATTATAATAGAAAAATAGATTTTAATTATTAAAAAGCACTTTTTCTAGATTCTTGATATTTAATTTGTTTTTTATTATTCTAAATAATGTTACAATATTTAATTATAATAGAAAAATAGATTTTAATTATTAAAAAGCACTTTTTCTAGATTCTTGATATTTAATTTGTTTTTTATTTTTCTATATAATGTTACAATATTTAATTATAATAGAAAAATAGATTTTAATTATTAAAAAGCACTTTTTCTAGATTCTTGATATTTAATTTGTTTTTCATTATTCTAAATAATGTTACAATATTTAATTATAATAGAAAAATAGATTTTAATTATTAAAAAGCACTTTTTCTAGATTCTTGATATTTAATTTGTTTTTTATTTTTCTATATAATGTTACAATATTTAATTATAATAGAAAAATAGATTTTAATTATTAAAAAGCACTTTTTCTAGATTCTTGATATTTAATTTGTTTTTTATTTTTCTATATAATGTTACAATATTTAATTATAATAGAAAAATAGATTTTAATTATTAAAAAGCACTTTTTCTAGATTCTTGATATTTAATTTGTTTTTTATTTTTCTATATAATGTTACAATATTTAATTATAATAGAAAAATAGATTTTAATTATTAAAAAGCACTTTTTCTAGATTCTTGATATTTAATTTGTTTTTTATTTTTCTATATAATGTTACAATATTTAATTATAATAGAAAAATAGATTTTAATTATTAAAAAGCACTTTTTCTAGATTCTTGATATTTAATTTGTTTTTTATTTTTCTATATAATGTTACAATATTTAATTATAATAGAAAAATAGATTTTAATTATTAAAAAGCACTTTTTCTAGATTCTTGATATTTAATTTGTTTTTTATTTTTCTATATAATGTTACAATATTTAATTATAATAGAAAAATAGATTTTAATTATTTAAAAGCACTTTTTCTAGATTCTTGATATTTAATTTGTTTTTCATTATTCTAAATAATGTTACAATATTTAATTATAATAGAAAAATAGATTTTAATTATTAAAAAGCACTTTTTCTAGATTCTTGATATTTAATTTGTTTTTCATTATTCTAAATAATTTTACAATATTTAATTATACTAGAAAAATAGATTTTAATTATTAAAAAGCACTTTTTCTAGATTCTTGATATTTAATTTGTTTTTTATTTTTCTAAATAATGTTACAATATTTAATTATAATAGAAAAATAGATTTTAATTATTAAAAAGCACTTTTTCTAGATTCTTGATATTTAATTTGTTTTTTATTTTTCTAAATAATGTTACAATATTTAATTATAATAGAAAAATAGATTTTAATTATTAAAAAGCACTTTTTCTAGATTCTTGATATTTAATTTGTTTTTTATTTTTCTATATAATTTTACAATATTTAATTATACTAGAAAAATAGATTTTAATTATTAAAAAGCACTTTTTCTAAATTCTTGATATTTAATTTGTTTTTCATTATTCTAAATAATTTTACAATATTTAATTATACTAGAAAAATAGATTTTAATTATTAAAAAGCACTTTTTCTAGATTCTTGATATTTAATTTGTTTTTTATTTTTCTATATAATGTTACAATATTTAATTATAATAGAAAAATAGATTTTAATTATTAAAAAGCACTTTTTCTAGATTCTTGATATTTAATTTGTTTTTTATTTTTCTAAATAATGTTACAATATTTAATTATAATAGAAAAATAGATTTTAATTATTAAAAAGCACTTTTTCTAGATTCTTGATATTTAATTTGTTTTTCATTATTCTAAATAATGTTACAATATTTAATTATACTAGAAAAATAGATTTTAATTATTAAAAAGCACTTTTTCTAGATTCTTGATATTTAATTTGTTTTTCATTATTCTAAATAATTTTACAATATTTAATTATACTAGAAAAATAGATTTTAATTATTAAAAAGCACTTTTTCTAGATTCTTGATATTTAATTTGTTTTTTATTTTTCTATATAATGTTACAATATTTAATTATAATAGAAAAATAGATTTTAATTATTAAAAAGCACTTTTTCTAGATTCTTGATATTTAATTTGTTTTTTATTATTCTAAATAATGTTACAATATTTAATTATAATAGAAAAATAGATTTTAATTATTAAAAAGCACTTTTTCTAGATTCTTGATATTTAATTTGTTTTTTATTTTTCTATATAATGTTACAATATTTAATTATAATAGAAAAATAGATTTTAATTATTAAAAAGCACTTTTTCTAGATTCTTGATATTTAATTTGTTTTTTATTTTTCTATATAATGTTACAATATTTAATTATAATAGAAAAATAGATTTTAATTATTAAAAAGCACTTTTTCTAGATTCTTGATATTTAATTTGTTTTTTATTTTTCTATATAATGTTACAATATTTAATTATAATAGAAAAATAGATTTTAATTATTAAAAAGCACTTTTTCTAGATTCTTGATATTTAATTTGTTTTTCATTATTCTAAATAATGTTACAATATTTAATTATACTAGAAAAATAGATTTTAATTATTAAAAAGCACTTTTTCTAGATTCTTGATATTTAATTTGTTTTTTATTTTTCTATATAATTTTACAATATTTAATTATACTAGAAAAATAGATTTTAATTATTAAAAAGCACTTTTTCTAGATTCTTGATATTTAATTTGTTTTTTATTTTTCTATATAATTTTACAATATTTAATTATACTAGAAAAATAGATTTTAATTATTAAAAAGCACTTTTTCTAAATTCTTGATATTTAATTTGTTTTTCATTATTCTAAATAATTTTACAATATTTAATTATACTAGAAAAATAGATTTTAATTATTAAAAAGCACTTTTTCTAGATTCTTGATATTTAATTTGTTTTTTATTTTTCTATATAATTTTACAATATTTAATTATACTAGAAAAATAGATTTTAATTATTAAAAAGCACTTTTTCTAGATTCTTGATATTTAATTTGTTTTTTATTTTTCTATATAATTTTACAATATTTAATTATACTAGAAAAATAGATTTTAATTATTAAAAAGCACTTTTTCTAAATTCTTGATATTTAATTTGTTTTTCATTATTCTAAATAATTTTACAATATTTAATTATACTAGAAAAATAGATTTTAATTATTAAAAAGCACTTTTTCTAGATTCTTGATATTTAATTTGTTTTTTATTTTTCTATATAATTTTACAATATTTAATTATACTAGAAAAATAGATTTTAATTATTAAAAAGCACTTTTTCTAGATTCTTGATATTTAATTTGTTTTTTATTTTTCTATATAATTTTACAATATTTAATTATACTAGAAAAATAGATTTTAATTATTAAAAAGCACTTTTTCTAGATTCTTGATATTTAATTTGTTTTTTATTTTTCTATATAATGTTACAATATTTAATTATAATAGAAAAATAGATTTTAATTATTAAAAAGCACTTTTTCTAGATTCTTGATATTTAATTTGTTTTTTATTTTTCTATATAATTTTACAATATTTAATTATACTAGAAAAATAGATTTTAATTATTAAAAAGCACTTTTTCTAAATTCTTGATATTTAATTTGTTTTTCATTATTCTAAATAATTTTACAATATTTAATTATACTAGAAAAATAGATTTTAATTATTAAAAAGCACTTTTTCTAGATTCTTGATATTTAATTTGTTTTTCATTATTCTAAATAATGTTACAATATTTAATTATACTAGAAAAATAGATTTTAATTATTAAAAAGCACTTTTTCTAGATTCTTGATATTTAATTTGTTTTTTATTTTTCTATATAATGTTACAATATTTAATTATAATAGAAAAATAGATTTTAATTATTAAAAAGCACTTTTTCTAGATTCTTGATATTTAATTTGTTTTTTATTTTTCTATATAATTTTACAATATTTAATTATACTAGAAAAATAGATTTTAATTATTAAAAAGCACTTTTTCTAAATTCTTGATATTTAATTTGTTTTTCATTATTCTAAATAATTTTACAATATTTAATTATACTAGAAAAATAGATTTTAATTATTAAAAAGCACTTTTTCTAAATTCTTGATATTTAATTTGTTTTTCATTATTCTAAATAATTTTACAATATTTAATTATACTAGAAAAATAGATTTTAATTATTAAAAAGCACTTTTTCTAGATTCTTGATATTTAATTTGTTTTTTATTTTTCTATATAATTTTACAATATTTAATTATACTAGAAAAATAGATTTTAATTATTAAAAAGCACTTTTTCTAGATTCTTGATATTTAATTTGTTTTTTATTTTTCTATATAATTTTACAATATTTAATTATACTAGAAAAATAGATTTTAATTATTAAAAAGCACTTTTTCTAGATTCTTGATATTTAATTTGTTTTTCATTATTCTAAATAATGTTACAATATTTAATTATACTAGAAAAATAGATTTTAATTATTAAAAAGCACTTTTTCTAGATTCTTGATATTTAATTTGTTTTTTATTTTTCTATATAATGTTACAATATTTAATTATAATAGAAAAATAGATTTTAATTATTAAAAAGCACTTTTTCTAGATTCTTGATATTTAATTTGTTTTTTATTTTTCTATATAATTTTACAATATTTAATTATACTAGAAAAATAGATTTTAATTATTAAAAAGCACTTTTTCTAAATTCTTGATATTTAATTTGTTTTTCATTATTCTAAATAATTTTACAATATTTAATTATACTAGAAAAATAGATTTTAATTATTAAAAAGCACTTTTTCTAGATTCTTGATATTTAATTTGTTTTTCATTATTCTAAATAATGTTACAATATTTAATTATACTAGAAAAATAGATTTTAATTATTAAAAAGCACTTTTTCTAGATTCTTGATATTTAATTTGTTTTTTATTTTTCTATATAATGTTACAATATTTAATTATAATAGAAAAATAGATTTTAATTATTAAAAAGCACTTTTTCTAGATTCTTGATATTTAATTTGTTTTTTATTTTTCTATATAATGTTACAATATTTAATTATAATAGAAAAATAGATTTTAATTATTAAAAAGCACTTTTTCTAGATTCTTGATATTTAATTTGTTTTTTATTTTTCTATATAATTTTACAATATTTAATTATACTAGAAAAATAGATTTTAATTATTAAAAAGCACTTTTTCTAAATTCTTGATATTTAATTTGTTTTTCATTATTCTAAATAATTTTACAATATTTAATTATACTAGAAAAATAGATTTTAATTATTAAAAAGCACTTTTTCTAGATTCTTGATATTTAATTTGTTTTTCATTATTCTAAATAATTTTACAATATTTAATTATAATAGAAAAATAGATTTTAATTATTAAAAAGCACTTTTTCTAGATTCTTGATATTTAATTTGTTTTTTATTTTTCTATATAATGTTACAATATTTAATTATAATAGAAAAATAGATTTTAATTATTAAAAAGCACTTTTTCTAGATTCTTGATATTTAATTTGTTTTTCATTATTCTAAATAATGTTACAATATTTAATTATACTAGAAAAATAGATTTTAATTATTAAAAAGCACTTTTTCTAGATTCTTGATATTTAATTTGTTTTTCATTATTCTAAATAATTTTACAATATTTAATTATAATAGAAAAATAGATTTTAATTATTAAAAAGCACTTTTTCTAGATTCTTGATATTTAATTTGTTTTTTATTTTTCTATATAATGTTACAATATTTAATTATAATAGAAAAATAGATTTTAATTATTAAAAAGCACTTTTTCTAGATTCTTGATATTTAATTTGTTTTTTATTTTTCTATATAATGTTACAATATTTAATTATAATAGAAAAATAGATTTTAATTATTAAAAAGCACTTTTTCTAGATTCTTGATATTTAATTTGTTTTTTATTTTTCTATATAATGTTACAATATTTAATTATAATAGAAAAATAGATTTTAATTATTAAAAAGCACTTTTTCTAGATTCTTGATATTTAATTTGTTTTTTATTTTTCTATATAATGTTACAATATTTAATTATAATAGAAAAATAGATTTTAATTATTAAAAAGCACTTTTTCTAGATTCTTGATATTTAATTTGTTTTTCATTATTCTAAATAATGTTACAATATTTAATTATACTAGAAAAATAGATTTTAATTATTAAAAAGCACTTTTTCTAGATTCTTGATATTTAATTTGTTTTTCATTATTCTAAATAATTTTACAATATTTAATTATACTAGAAAAATAGATTTTAATTATTAAAAAGCACTTTTTCTAGATTCTTGATATTTAATTTGTTTTTTATTTTTCTATATAATGTTACAATATTTAATTATAATAGAAAAATAGATTTTAATTATTAAAAAGCACTTTTTCTAGATTCTTGATATTTAATTTGTTTTTTATTTTTCTATATAATGTTACAATATTTAATTATAATAGAAAAATAGATTTTAATTATTAAAAAGCACTTTTTCTAGATTCTTGATATTTAATTTGTTTTTTATTTTTCTATATAATGTTACAATATTTAATTATAATAGAAAAATAGATTTTAATTATTAAAAAGCACTTTTTCTAGATTCTTGATATTTAATTTGTTTTTTATTTTTCTATATAATGTTACAATATTTAATTATAATAGAAAAATAGATTTTAATTATTAAAAAGCACTTTTTCTAGATTCTTGATATTTAATTTGTTTTTCATTATTCTAAATAATGTTACAATATTTAATTATACTAGAAAAATAGATTTTAATTATTAAAAAGCACTTTTTCTAGATTTTTGATATTTAATTTGTTTTTTATTATTCTAAATAATGTTACAATATTTAATTATAATAGAAAAATAGATTTTAATTATTAAAAAGCACTTTTTCTAGATTCTTGATATTTAATTTGTTTTTTATTATTCTAAATAATGTTACAATATTTAATTATAATAGAAAAATAGATTTTAATTATTAAAAAGCACTTTTTCTAGATTTTTGATATTTAATTTGTTTTTTATTATTCTAAATAATGTTACAATATTTAATTATAATAGAAAAATAGATTTTAATTATTAAAAAGCACTTTTTTTAGATTCTTGATATTTAATTTGTTTTTTATTATTCTAAATAATGTTACAATATTTAATTATACTAGAAAAATAGATTTTAATTATTAAAAAGCACTTTTTCTAGATTCTTGATATTTAATTTGTTTTTTATTTTTCTATATAATGTTACAATATTTAATTATAATAGAAAAATAGATTTTAATTATTAAAAAGCACTTTTTCTAGATTCTTGATATTTAATTTGTTTTTCATTATTCTAAATAATGTTACAATATTTAATTATAATAGAAAAATAGATTTTAATTATTAAAAAGCACTTTTTCTAGATTCTTGATATTTAATTTGTTTTTTATTATTCTAAATAATGTTACAATATTTAATTATAATAGAAAAATAGATTTTAATTATTAAAAAGCACTTTTTCTAGATTCTTGATATTTAATTTGTTTTTTATTTTTCTATATAATGTTACAATATTTAATTATAATAGAAAAATAGATTTTAATTATTAAAAAGCACTTTTTTTAGATTCTTGATATTTAATTTGTTTTTTATTTTTCTATATAATGTTACAATATTTAATTATAATAGAAAAATAGATTTTAATTATTAAAAAGCACTTTTTCTAGATTCTTGATATTTAATTTGTTTTTCATTATTCTAAATAATGTTACAATATTTAATTATACTAGAAAAATAGATTTTAATTATTAAAAAGCACTTTTTCTAGATTCTTGATATTTAATTTGTTTTTTATTATTCTAAATAATGTTACAATATTTAATTATAATAGAAAAATAGATTTTAATTATTAAAAAGCACTTTTTCTAGATTCTTGATATTTAATTTGTTTTTTATTTTTCTATATAATGTTACAATATTTAATTATAATAGAAAAATAGATTTTAATTATTAAAAAGCACTTTTTCTAGATTCTTGATATTTAATTTGTTTTTTATTTTTCTATATAATGTTACAATATTTAATTATACTAGAAAAATAGATTTTAATTATTAAAAAGCACTTTTTCTAGATTCTTGATATTTAATTTGTTTTTCATTATTCTAAATAATGTTACAATATTTAATTATACTAGAAAAATAGATTTTAATTATTAAAAAGCACTTTTTCTAGATTCTTGATATTTAATTTGTTTTTTATTTTTCTATATAATGTTACAATATTTAATTATAATAGAAAAATAGATTTTAATTATTAAAAAGCACTTTTTCTAGATTCTTGATATTTAATTTGTTTTTTATTATTCTAAATAATGTTACAATATTTAATTATAATAGAAAAATAGATTTTAATTATTAAAAAGCACTTTTTCTAGATTCTTGATATTTAATTTGTTTTTCATTATTCTAAATAATGTTACAATATTTAATTATACTAGAAAAATAGATTTTAATTATTAAAAAGCACTTTTTCTAGATTCTTGATATTTA
This sequence comes from Neocrepidodera transversa, assembly GCA_963243735.1. NCBI lineage: Eukaryota > Metazoa > Arthropoda > Insecta > Coleoptera > Chrysomelidae > Neocrepidodera > Neocrepidodera transversa. Next base: position 99,315 of record CAUJLB010000116.1, on the reverse strand, counting down.
ATTTGTTTTTCGTTATTCTAAATAATGTTACAATATTTAATTATACTAGAAAAATAGATTTTAATTATTAAAAAGCACTTTTTCTAGATTCTTGATATTTAATTTGTTTTTCATTATTCTAAATAATGTTACAATATTTAATTATAATAGAAAAATAGATTTTAATTATTAAAAAGCACTTTTTCTAGATTTTTGATATTTAATTTGTTTTTTATTATTCTAAATAATGTTACAATATTTAATTATAATAGAAAAATAGATTTTAATTATTAAAAAGCACTTTTTCTAGATTCTTGATATTTAATTTGTTTTTTATTTTTCTATATAATGTTACAATATTTAATTATAATAGAAAAATAGATTTTAATTATTAAAAAGCACTTTTTCTAGATTCTTAATATTTAATTTGTTTTTCATTATTCTAAATAATGTTACAATATTTAATTATAATAGAAAAATAGATTTTAATTATTAAAAAGCACTTTTTCTAGATTCTTGATATTTAATTTGTTTTTTATTATTCTAAATAATGTTACAATATTTAATTATAATAGAAAAATAGATTTTAATTATTAAAAAGCACTTTTTCTAGATTCTCAATATTTAATTTGTTTTTTATTATTCTAAATAATGTTACAATATTTAATTATAATAGAAAAATAGATTTTAATTATTAAAAAGCACTTTTTCTAGATTCTTGATATTTAATTTGTTTTTCATTATTCTAAATAATGTTACAATATTTAATTATACTAGAAAAATAGATTTTAATTATTAAAAAGCACTTTTTCTAGATTCTTGATATTTAATTTGTTTTTCATTATTCTAAATAATGTTACAATATTTAATTATAATAGAAAAATAGATTTTAATTATTAAAAAGCACTTTTTCTAGATTCTCAATATTTAATTTGTTTTTTATTATTCTAAATAATGTTACAATATTTAATTATAATAGAAAAATAGATTTTAATTATTAAAAAGCACTTTTTCTAGATTCTTGATATTTAATTTGTTTTTTATTATTCTAAATAATGTTACAATATTTAATTATAATAGAAAAATAGATTTTAATTATTAAAAAGCACTTTTTCTAGATTCTCAATATTTAATTTGTTTTTTATTATTCTAAATAATGTTACAATATTTAATTATAATAGAAAAATAGATTTTAATTATTAAAAAGCACTTTTTCTAGATTCTTGATATTTAATTTGTTTTTTATTTTTCTATATAATGTTACAATATTTAATTATAATAGAAAAATAGATTTTAATTATTAAAAAGCACTTTTTCTAGATTCTTGATATTTAATTTGTTTTTCATTATTCTAAATAATGTTACAATATTTAATTATAATAGAAAAATAGATTTTAATTATTAAAAAGCACTTTTTCTAGATTCTCAATATTTAATTTGTTTTTTATTATTCTAAATAATGTTACAATATTTAATTATAATAGAAAAATAGATTTTAATTATTAAAAAGCACTTTTTCTAGATTCTTAATATTTAATTTGTTTTTCATTATTCTAAATAATGTTACAATATTTAATTATAATAGAAAAATAGATTTTAATTATTAAAAAGCACTTTTTTTAGATTCTTGATATTTAATTTGTTTTTTATTATTCTAAATAATGTTACAATATTTAATTATAATAGAAAAATAGATTTTAATTATTAAAAAGCACTTTTTTTAGATTCTTGATATTTAATTTGTTTTTTATTATTCTAAATAATGTTACAATATTTAATTATACTAGAAAAATAGATTTTAATTATTAAAAAGCACTTTTTCTAGATTCTCAATATTTAATTTGTTTTTTATTATTCTAAATAATGTTACAATATTTAATTATAATAGAAAAATAGATTTTAATTATTAAAAAGCACTTTTTCTAGATTCTTGATATTTAATTTGTTTTTCATTATTCTAAATAATGTTACAATATTTAATTATAATAGAAAAATAGATTTTAATTATTAAAAAGCACTTTTTCTAGATTCTCAATATTTAATTTGTTTTTTATTATTCTAAATAATGTTACAATATTTAATTATAATAGAAAAATAGATTTTAATTATTAAAAAGCACTTTTTCTAGATTCTTAATATTTAATTTGTTTTTCATTATTCTAAATAATGTTACAATATTTAATTATAATAGAAAAATAGATTTTAATTATTAAAAAGCACTTTTTCTAGATTTTTGATATTTAATTTGTTTTTCATTATTCTAAATAATGTTACAATATTTAATTATAATAGAAAAATAGATTTTAATTATTAAAAAGCACTTTTTCTAGATTTTTGATATTTAATTTGTTTTTCATTATTCTAAATAATGTTACAATATTTAATTATAATAGAAAAATAGATTTTAATTATTAAAAAGCACTTTTTCTAGATTTTTGATATTTAATTTGTTTTTTATTATTCTAAATAATGTTACAATATTTAATTATAATAGAAAAATAGATTTTAATTATTAAAAAGCACTTTTTCTAGATTCTTGATATTTAATTTGTTTTTTATTTTTCTATATAATGTTACAATATTTAATTATAATAGAAAAATAGATTTTAATTATTAAAAAGCACTTTTTCTAGATTCTTAATATTTAATTTGTTTTTCATTATTCTAAATAATGTTACAATATTTAATTATAATAGAAAAATAGATTTTAATTATTAAAAAGCACTTTTTCTAGATTCTCAATATTTAATTTGTTTTTTATTATTCTAAATAATGTTACAATATTTAATTATAATAGAAAAATAGATTTTAATTATTAAAAAGCACTTTTTCTAGATTCTTGATATTTAATTTGTTTTTTATTATTCTAAATAATGTTACAATATTTAATTATAATAGAAAAATAGATTTTAATTATTAAAAAGCACTTTTTCTAGATTCTCAATATTTAATTTGTTTTTTATTATTCTAAATAATGTTACAATATTTAATTATAATAGAAAAATAGATTTTAATTATTAAAAAGCACTTTTTCTAGATTCTTGATATTTAATTTGTTTTTCATTATTCTAAATAATGTTACAATATTTAATTATACTAGAAAAATAGATTTTAATTATTAAAAAGCACTTTTTCTAGATTCTTGATATTTAATTTGTTTTTCATTATTCTAAATAATGTTACAATATTTAATTATACTAGAAAAATAGATTTTAATTATTAAAAAGCACTTTTTCTAGATTCTTGATATTTAATTTGTTTTTCATTATTCTAAATAATGTTAGAATATTTAATTATACTAGAAAAATAGATTTTAATTATTAAAAAGCACTTTTTCTAGATTCTTGATATTTAATTTGTTTTTCATTATTCTAAATAATGTTACAATATTTAATTATACTAGAAAAATAGATTTTAATTATTAAAAAGCACTTTTTCTAGATTCTTAATATTTAATTTGTTTTTCATTATTCTAAATAATGTTACAATATTTAATTATAATAGAAAAATAGATTTTAATTATTAAAAAGCACTTTTTCTAGATTCTTGATATTTAATTTGTTTTTCATTATTCTAAATAATGTTACAATATTTAATTATACTAGAAAAATAGATTTTAATTATTAAAAAGCACTTTTTCTAGATTCTTAATATTTAATTTGTTTTTCATTATTCTAAATAATGTTACAATATTTAATTATAATAGAAAAATAGATTTTAATTATTAAAAAGCACTTTTTCTAGATTCTTGATATTTAATTTGTTTTTCATTATTCTAAATAATGTTACAATATTTAATTATACTAGAAAAATAGATTTTAATTATTAAAAAGCACTTTTTCTAGATTCTTGATATTTAATTTGTTTTTCATTATTCTAAATAATGTTAGAATATTTAATTATACTAGAAAAATAGATTTTAATTATTAAAAAGCACTTTTTCTAGATTCTTGATATTTAATTTGTTTTTCATTATTCTAAATAATGTTACAATATTTAATTATACTAGAAAAATAGATTTTAATTATTAAAAAGCACTTTTTCTAGATTCTTAATATTTAATTTGTTTTTCATTATTCTAAATAATGTTACAATATTTAATTATAATAGAAAAATAGATTTTAATTATTAAAAAGCACTTTTTCTAGATTCTCAATATTTAATTTGTTTTTTATTATTCTAAATAATGTTACAATATTTAATTATAATAGAAAAATAGATTTTAATTATTAAAAAGCACTTTTTCTAGATTCTTGATATTTAATTTGTTTTTCATTATTCTAAATAATGTTACAATATTTAATTATACTAGAAAAATAGATTTTAATTATTAAAAAGCACTTTTTCTAGATTCTTGATATTTAATTTGTTTTTCATTATTCTAAATAATGTTACAATATTTAATTATACTAGAAAAATAGATTTTAATTATTAAAAAGCACTTTTTCTAGATTCTTGATATTTAATTTGTTTTTCATTATTCTAAATAATGTTAGAATATTTAATTATACTAGAAAAATAGATTTTAATTATTAAAAAGCACTTTTTCTAGATTCTTGATATTTAATTTGTTTTTTATTATTCTAAATAATGTTACAATATTTAATTATAATAGAAAAATAGATTTTAATTATTAAAAAGCACTTTTTCTAGATTCTTGATATTTAATTTGTTTTTTATTTTTCTATATAATGTTACAATATTTAATTATAATAGAAAAATAGATTTTAATTATTAAAAAGCACTTTTTCTAGATTCTTGATATTTAATTTGTTTTTTATTTTTCTATATAATGTTACAATATTTAATTATAATAGAAAAATAGATTTTAATTATTAAAAAGCACTTTTTCTAGATTCTTGATATTTAATTTGTTTTTTATTATTCTAAATAATGTTACAATATTTAATTATAATAGAAAAATAGATTTTAATTATTAAAAAGCACTTTTTCTAGATTCTTGATATTTAATTTGTTTTTTATTATTCTAAATAATGTTACAATATTTAATTATACTAGAAAAATAGATTTTAATTATTAAAAAGCACTTTTTCTAGATTCTTGATATTTAATTTGTTTTTTATTTTTCTATATAATGTTACAATATTTAATTATAATAGAAAAATAGATTTTAATTATTAAAAAGCACTTTTTCTAGATTCTTGATATTTAATTTGTTTTTTATTTTTCTATATAATGTTACAATATTTAATTATAATAGAAAAATAGATTTTAATTATTAAAAAGCACTTTTTCTAGATTCTTGATATTTAATTTGTTTTTTATTATTCTAAATAATGTTACAATATTTAATTATACTAGAAAAATAGATTTTAATTATTAAAAAGCACTTTTTCTAGATTCTTGATATTTAATTTGTTTTTTATTTTTCTATATAATGTTACAATATTTAATTATAATAGAAAAATAGATTTTAATTATTAAAAAGCACTTTTTCTAGATTCTTGATATTTAATTTGTTTTTTATTTTTCTATATAATGTTACAATATTTAATTATAATAGAAAAATAGATTTTAATTATTAAAAAGCACTTTTTCTAGATTCTTGATATTTAATTTGTTTTTTATTATTCTAAATAATGTTACAATATTTAATTATACTAGAAAAATAGATTTTAATTATTAAAAAGCACTTTTTCTAGATTCTTGATATTTAATTTGTTTTTCATTATTCTAAATAATGTTACAATATTTAATTATACTAGAAAAATAGATTTTAATTATTAAAAAGCACTTTTTCCAGATTCTTGATATTTAATTTGTTTTTCATTATTCTAAATAATGTTACAATATTTAATTATACTAGAAAAATAGATTTTAATTATTAAAAAGCACTTTTTCCAGATTCTTGATATTTAATTTGTTTTTCATTATTCTAAATAATGTTACAATATTTAATTATACTAGAAAAATAGATTTTAATTATTAAAAAGCACTTTTTCTAGATTCTTGATATTTAATTTGTTTTTTATTATTCTAAATAATGTTACAATATTTAATTATACTAGAAAAATAGATTTTAATTATTAAAAAGCACTTTTTCTAGATTCTTGATATTTAATTTGTTTTTTATTATTCTAAATAATGTTACAATATTTAATTATACTAGAAAAATAGATTTTAATTATTAAAAAGCACTTTTTCTAGATTCTTGATATTTAATTTGTTTTTCATTATTCTAAATAATGTTACAATATTTAATTATACTAGAAAAATAGATTTTAATTATTAAAAAGCACTTTTTCCAGATTCTTGATATTTAATTTGTTTTTCATTATTCTAAATAATGTTACAATATTTAATTATACTAGAAAAATAGATTTTAATTATTAAAAAGCACTTTTTCCAGATTCTTGATATTTAATTTGTTTTTCATTATTCTAAATAATGTTACAATATTTAATTATACTAGAAAAATAGATTTTAATTATTAAAAAGCACTTTTTCCAGATTCTTGATATTTAATTTGTTTTTTATTATTCTAAATAATGTTACAATATTTAATTATACTAGAAAAATAGATTTTAATTATTAAAAAGCACTTTTTCTAGATTCTTGATATTTAATTTGTTTTTCATTATTCTAAATAATGTTACAATATTTAATTATACTAGAAAAATAGATTTTAATTATTAAAAAGCACTTTTTCCAGATTCTTGATATTTAATTTGTTTTTCATTATTCTAAATAATGTTACAATATTTAATTATACTAGAAAAATAGATTTTAATTATTAAAAAGCACTTTTTCTAGATTCTTGATATTTAATTTGTTTTTTATTATTCTAAATAATGTTACAATATTTAATTATAATAGAAAAATAGATTTTAATTATTAAAAAGCACTTTTTCTAGATTCTTGATATTTAATTTGTTTTTTATTATTCTAAATAATGTTACAATATTTAATTATACTAGAAAAATAGATTTTAATTATTAAAAAGCACTTTTTCCAGATTCTTGATATTTAATTTGTTTTTCATTATTCTAAATAATGTTACAATATTTAATTATACTAGAAAAATAGATTTTAATTATTAAAAAGCACTTTTTCTAGATTCTTGATATTTAATTTGTTTTTTATTATTCTAAATAATGTTACAATATTTAATTATAATAGAAAAATAGATTTTAATTATTAAAAAGCACTTTTTCCAGATTCTTGATATTTAATTTGTTTTTCATTATTCTAAATAATGTTACAATATTTAATTATACTAGAAAAATAGATTTTAATTATTAAAAAGCACTTTTTCTAGATTCTTGATATTTAATTTGTTTTTCATTATTCTAAATAATGTTACAATATTTAATTATACTAGAAAAATAGATTTTAATTATTAAAAAGCACTTTTTCCAGATTCTTGATATTTAATTTGTTTTTCATTATTCTAAATAATGTTACAATATTTAATTATACTAGAAAAATAGATTTTAATTATTAAAAAGCACTTTTTCTAGATTCTTGATATTTAATTTGTTTTTTATTATTCTAAATAATGTTACAATATTTAATTATACTAGAAAAATAGATTTTAATTATTAAAAAGCACTTTTTCTAGATTCTTGATATTTAATTTGTTTTTTATTTTTCTATATAATGTTACAATATTTAATTATAATAGAAAAATAGATTTTAATTATTAAAAAGCACTTTTTCTAGATTCTTGATATTTAATTTGTTTTTCATTATTCTAAATAATGTTACAATATTTAATTATACTAGAAAAATAGATTTTAATTATTAAAAAGCACTTTTTCCAGATTCTTGATATTTAATTTGTTTTTCATTATTCTAAATAATGTTACAATATTTAATTATACTAGAAAAATAGATTTTAATTATTAAAAAGCACTTTTTCTAGATTCTTGATATTTAATTTGTTTTTTATTATTCTAAATAATGTTACAATATTTAATTATAATAGAAAAATAGATTTTAATTATTAAAAAGCACTTTTTCTAGATTCTTGATATTTAATTTGTTTTTTATTTTTCTATATAATGTTACAATATTTAATTATAATAGAAAAATAGATTTTAATTATTAAAAAGCACTTTTTCTAGATTCTTGATATTTAATTTGTTTTTTATTTTTCTATATAATGTTACAATATTTAATTATAATAGAAAAATAGATTTTAATTATTAAAAAGCACTTTTTCTAGATTCTTGATATTTAATTTGTTTTTTATTTTTCTATATAATGTTACAATATTTAATTATAATAGAAAAATAGATTTTAATTATTAAAAAGCACTTTTTCTAGATTCTTGATATTTAATTTGTTTTTTATTTTTCTATATAATGTTACAATATTTAATTATAATAGAAAAATAGATTTTAATTATTAAAAAGCACTTTTTCTAGATTCTTGATATTTAATTTGTTTTTTATTATTCTAAATAATGTTACAATATTTAATTATACTAGAAAAATAGATTTTAATTATTAAAAAGCACTTTTTCTAGATTCTTGATATTTAATTTGTTTTTCATTATTCTAAATAATGTTACAATATTTAATTATACTAGAAAAATAGATTTTAATTATTAAAAAGCACTTTTTCCAGATTCTTGATATTTAATTTGTTTTTCATTATTCTAAATAATGTTACAATATTTAATTATACTAGAAAAATAGATTTTAATTATTAAAAAGCACTTTTTCTAGATTCTTGATATTTAATTTGTTTTTTATTATTCTAAATAATGTTACAATATTTAATTATAATAGAAAAATAGATTTTAATTATTAAAAAGCACTTTTTCTAGATTCTTGATATTTAATTTGTTTTTTATTTTTCTATATAATGTTACAATATTTAATTATAATAGAAAAATAGATTTTAATTATTAAAAAGCACTTTTTCTAGATTCTTGATATTTAATTTGTTTTTTATTATTCTAAATAATGTTACAATATTTAATTATAATAGAAAAATAGATTTTAATTATTAAAAAGCACTTTTTCTAGATTCTTGATATTTAATTTGTTTTTCATTATTCTAAATAATGTTACAATATTTAATTATAATAGAAAAATAGATTTTAATTATTAAAAAGCACTTTTTTTAGATTCTTGATATTTAATTTGTTTTTTATTATTCTAAATAATGTTACAATATTTAATTATAATAGAAAAATAGATTTTAATTATTAAAAAGCACTTTTTCTAGATTCTTGATATTTAATTTGTTTTTCATTATTCTAAATAATGTTACAATATTTAATTATAATAGAAAAATAGATTTTAATTATTAAAAAGCACTTTTTCTAGATTCTTGATATTTAATTTGTTTTTTATTTTTCTATATAATGTTACAATATTTAATTATAATAGAAAAATAGATTTTAATTATTAAAAAGCACTTTTTCTAGATTCTTGATATTTAATTTGTTTTTTATTATTCTAAATAATGTTACAATATTTAATTATAATAGAAAAATAGATTTTAATTATTAAAAAGCACTTTTTCTAGATTCTTGATATTTAATTTGTTTTTTATTATTCTAAATAATGTTACAATATTTAATTATAATAGAAAAATAGATTTTAATTATTAAAAAGCACTTTTTTTAGATTCTTGATATTTAATTTGTTTTTTATTATTCTAAATAATGTTACAATATTTAATTATAATAGAAAAATAGATTTTAATTATTAAAAAGCACTTTTTCTAGATTCTTGATATTTAATTTGTTTTTTATTTTTCTATATAATGTTACAATATTTAATTATAATAGAAAAATAGATTTTAATTATTAAAAAGCACTTTTTCTAGATTCTTGATATTTAATTTGTTTTTTATTATTCTAAATAATGTTACAATATTTAATTATAATAGAAAAATAGATTTTAATTATTAAAAAGCACTTTTTTTAGATTCTTGATATTTAATTTGTTTTTTATTATTCTAAATAATGTTACAATATTTAATTATAATAGAAAAATAGATTTTAATTATTAAAAAGCACTTTTTCTAGATTCTTGATATTTAATTTGTTTTTTATTTTTCTATATAATGTTACAATATTTAATTATAATAGAAAAATAGATTTTAATTATTAAAAAGCACTTTTTCTAGATTCTTGATATTTAATTTGTTTTTTATTTTTCTATATAATGTTACAATATTTAATTATAATAGAAAAATAGATTTTAGTTATTAAAAAGCACTTTTTCTAGATTCTTGATATTTAATTTGTTTTTTATTATTCTAAATAATGTTACAATATTTAATTATAATAGAAAAATAGATTTTAATTATTAAAAAGCACTTTTTCTAGATTCTTGATATTTAATTTGTTTTTCATTATTCTAAATAATGTTACAATATTTAATTATAATAGAAAAATAGATTTTAATTATTAAAAAGCACTTTTTCTAGATTCTTGATATTTAATTTGTTTTTCATTATTCTAAATAATGTTACAATATTTAATTATACTAGAAAAATAGATTTTAATTATTAAAAAGCACTTTTTCTAGATTCTTGATATTTAATTTGTTTTTTATTTTTCTATATAATGTTACAATATTTAATTATAATAGAAAAATAGATTTTAATTATTAAAAAGCACTTTTTCTAGATTCTTGATATTTAATTTGTTTTTCATTATTCTAAATAATGTTACAATATTTAATTATACTAGAAAAATAGATTTTAATTATTAAAAAGCACTTTTTCTAGATTCTTGATATTTAATTTGTTTTTTATTTTTCTATATAATGTTACAATATTTAATTATAATAGAAAAATTGATTTTAATTATTAAAAAGCACTTTTTCTAGATTCTTGATATTTAATTTGTTTTTTATTTTTCTATATAATGTTACAATATTTAGTTATAATAGAAAAATAGATTTTAATTATTAAAAAGCACTTTTTCTAGATTCTTGATATTTAATTTGTTTTTCATTATTCTAAATAATGTTACAATATTTAATTATAATAGAAAAATAGATTTTAATTATTAAAAAGCACTTTTTCTAGATTCTTGATATTTAATTTGTTTTTCATTATTCTAAATAATGTTACAATATTTAATTATACTAGAAAAATAGATTTTAATTATTAAAAAGCACTTTTTCTAGATTCTTGATATTTAATTTGTTTTTCATTATTCTAAATAATGTTACAATATTTAATTATAATAGAAAAATAGATTTTAATTATTAAAAAGCACTTTTTCTAGATTCTTGATTTTTAATTTGTTTTTCATTATTCTAAATAATGTTACAATATTTAATTATAATAGAAAAATAGATTTTAATTATTAAAAAGCACTTTTTCTAGATTCTTGATATTTAATTTGTTTTTCATTATTCTAAATAATGTTACAATATTTAATTATAATAGAAAAATAGATTTTAATTATTAAAAAGCACTTTTTCTAGATTCTTGATATTTAATTTGTTTTTCATTATTCTAAATAATGTTACAATATTTAATTATAATAGAAAAATAGATTTTAATTATTAAAAAGCACTTTTTCTAGATTCTTGATATTTAATTTGTTTTTCATTATTCTAAATAATGTTACAATATTTAATTATAATAGAAAAATAGATTTTAATTATTAAAAAGCACTTTTTCTAGATTCTTGATATTTAATTTGTTTTTCATTATTCTAAATAATGTTACAATATTTAATTATACTAGAAAAATAGATTTTAATTATTAAAAAGCACTTTTTCTAGATTCTTGATATTTAATTTGTTTTTCATTATTCTAAATAATGTTACAATATTTAATTATAATAGAAAAATAGATTTTAATTATTAAAAAGCACTTTTTCTAGATTCTTGATATTTAATTTGTTTTTCATTATTCTAAATAATGTTACAATATTTAATTATAATAGAAAAATAGATTTTAATTATTAAAAAGCACTTTTTCTAGATTCTTGATTTTTAATTTGTTTTTCATTATTCTAAATAATGTTACAATATTTAATTATAATAGAAAAATAGATTTTAATTATTAAAAAGCACTTTTTCTAGATTCTTGATATTTAATTTGTTTTTCATTATTCTAAATAATGTTACAATATTTAATTATAATAGAAAAATAGATTTTAATTATTAAAAAGCACTTTTTCTAGATTCTTGATATTTAATTTGTTTTTCATTATTCTAAATAATGTTACAATATTTAATTATAATAGAAAAATAGATTTTAATTATTAAAAAGCACTTTTTCTAGATTCTTGATATTTAATTTGTTTTTCATTATTCTAAATAATGTTACAATATTTAATTATAATAGAAAAATAGATTTTAATTATTAAAAAGCACTTTTTCTAGATTCTTGATATTTAATTTGTTTTTCATTATTCTAAATAATGTTACAATATTTAATTATACTAGAAAAATAGATTTTAATTATTAAAAAGCACTTTTTCTAGATTCTTGATATTTAATTTGTTTTTCATTATTCTAAATAATGTTACAATATTTAATTATAATAGAAAAATAGATTTTAATTATTAAAAAGCACTTTTTCTAGATTCTTGATATTTAATTTGTTTTTCATTATTCTAAATAATGTTACAATATTTAATTATAATAGAAAAATAGATTTTAATTATTAAAAAGCACTTTTTCTAGATTCTTGATATTTAATTTGTTTTTTATTTTTCTATATAATGTTACAATATTTAATTATACTAGAAAAATAGATTTTAATTATTAAAAAGCACTTTTTCTAGATTCTTGATATTTAATTTGTTTTTTATTTTTCTATATAATGTTACAATATTTAATTATAATAGAAAAATAGATTTTAATTATTAAAAAGCACTTTTTCTAGATTCTTGATATTTAATTTGTTTTTTATTTTTCTATATAATGTTACAATATTTAATTATAATAGAAAAATAGATTTTAATTATTAAAAAGCACTTTTTCTAGATTCTTGATATTTAATTTGTTTTTTATTTTTCTATATAATGTTACAATATTTAATTATAATAGAAAAATAGATTTTAATTATTAAAAAGCACTTTTTCTAGATTCTTGATATTTAATTTGTTTTTTATTATTCTAAATAATGTTACAATATTTAATTATAATAGAAAAATAGATTTTAATTATTAAAAAGCACTTTTTCTAGATTCTTGATATTTAATTTGTTTTTCATTATTCTAAATAATGTTACAATATTTAATTATAATAGAAAAATAGATTTTAATTATTAAAAAGCACTTTTTCTAGATTCTTGATATTTAATTTGTTTTTTATTATTCTAAATAATGTTACAATATTTAATTATAATAGAAAAATAGATTTTAATTATTAAAAAGCACTTTTTCTAGATTCTTGATATTTAATTTGTTTTTTATTTTTCTATATAATGTTACAATATTTAATTATACTAGAAAAATAGATTTTAATTATTAAAAAGCACTTTTTCTAGATTCTTGATATTTAATTTGTTTTTTATTTTTCTATATAATGTTACAATATTTAATTATAATAGAAAAATAGATTTTAATTATTAAAAAGCACTTTTTCTAGATTCTTGATATTTAATTTGTTTTTCATTATTCTAAATAATGTTACAATATTTAATTATAATAGAAAAATAGATTTTAATTATTAAAAAGCACTTTTTCTAGATTCTTGATATTTAATTTGTTTTTTATTTTTCTAAATAATGTTACAATATTTAATTATAATAGAAAAATAGATTTTAATTATTAAAAAGCACTTTTTCTAGATTCTTGATATTTAATTTGTTTTTTATTATTCTAAATAATGTTACAATATTTAATTATAATAGATAAATAGATTTTAATTATTAAAAAGCACTTTTTCTAGATTCTTGATATTTAATTTGTTTTTTATTATTCTAAATAATGTTACAATATTTAATTATAATAGAAAAATAGATTTTAATTATTTAAAAGCACTTTTTCTAGATTCTTGATATTTAATTTGTTTTTTATTATTCTAAATAATGTTACAATATTTAATTATAATAGATAAATAGATTTTAATTATTAAAAAGCACTTTTTCTAGATTCTTGATATTTAATTTGTTTTTTATTATTCTAAATAATGTTACAATATTTAATTATAATAGAAAAATAGATTTTAATTATTTAAAAGCACTTTTTCTAGATTCTTGATATTTAATTTGTTTTTTATTATTCTAAATAATGTTACAATATTTAATTATAATAGATAAATAGATTTTAATTATTAAAAAGCACTTTTTCTAGATTCTTGATATTTAATTTGTTTTTTATTATTCTAAATAATGTTACAATATTTAATTATAATAGAAAAATAGATTTTAATTATTTAAAAGCACTTTTTCTAGATTCTTGATATTTAATTTGTTTTTTATTATTCTAAATAATGTTACAATATTTAATTATAATAGATAAATAGATTTTAATTATTAAAAAGCACTTTTTCTAGATTCTTGATATTTAATTTGTTTTTTATTATTCTAAATAATGTTACAATATTTAATTATAATAGAAAAATAGATTTTAATTATTAAAAAGCACTTTTTCTAGATTCTTGATATTTAATTTGTTTTTTATTTTTCTATATAATGTTACAATATTTAATTATAATAGAAAAATAGATTTTAATTATTAAAAAGCACTTTTTCTAGATTCTTGATATTTAATTTGTTTTTTATTATTCTAAATAATGTTACAATATTTAATTATAATAGAAAAATAGATTTTAATTATTAAAAAGCACTTTTTCTAGATTCTTGATATTTAATTTGTTTTTTATTATTCTAAATAATGTTACAATATTTAATTATAATAGAAAAATAGATTTTAATTATTTAAAAGCACTTTTTCTAGATTCTTGATATTTAATTTGTTTTTTATTATTCTAAATAATGTTACAATATTTAATTATAATAGATAAATAGATTTTAATTATTAAAAAGCACTTTTTCTAGATTCTTGATATTTAATTTGTTTTTTATTTTTCTATATAATGTTACAATATTTAATTATAATAGAAAAATAGATTTTAATTATTAAAAAGCACTTTTTCTAGATTCTTGATATTTAATTTGTTTTTTATTATTCTAAATAATGTTACAATATTTAATTATAATAGATAAATAGATTTTAATTATTAAAAAGCACTTTTTCTAGATTCTTGATATTTAATTTGTTTTTTATTATTCTAAATAATGTTACAATATTTAATTATAATAGAAAAATAGATTTTAATTATTTAAAAGCACTTTTTCTAGATTCTTGATATTTAATTTGTTTTTTATTATTCTAAATAATGTTACAATATTTAATTATAATAGATAAATAGATTTTAATTATTAAAAAGCACTTTTTCTAGATTCTTGATATTTAATTTGTTTTTTATTATTCTAAATAATGTTACAATATTTAATTATAATAGAAAAATAGATTTTAATTATTTAAAAGCACTTTTTCTAGATTCTTGATATTTAATTTGTTTTTTATTATTCTAAATAATGTTACAATATTTAATTATAATAGATAAATAGATTTTAATTATTAAAAAGCACTTTTTCTAGATTCTTGATATTTAATTTGTTTTTTATTATTCTAAATAATGTTACAATATTTAATTATAATAGAAAAATAGATTTTAATTATTAAAAAGCACTTTTTCTAGATTCTTGATATTTAATTTGTTTTTTATTATTCTAAATAATGTTACAATATTTAATTATACTAGAAAAATAGATTTTAATTATTAAAAAGCACTTTTTCTAGATTCTTGATATTTAATTTGTTTTTTATTATTCTAAATAATGTTACAATATTTAATTATACTAGAAAAATAGATTTTAATTATTAAAAAGCACTTTTTCTAGATTCTTGATATTTAATTTGTTTTTTATTATTCTAAATAATGTTACAATATTTAATTATACTAGAAAAATAGATTTTAATTATTAAAAAGCACTTTTTCTAGATTCTTGATATTTAATTTGTTTTTTATTATTCTAAATAATGTTACAATATTTAATTATACTAGAAAAATAGATTTTAATTATTAAAAAGCACTTTTTCTAGATTCTTGATATTTAATTTGTTTTTCATTATTCTAAATAATGTTACAATATTTAATTATACTAGAAAAATAGATTTTAATTATTAAAAAGCACTTTTTCTAGATTCTTGATATTTAATTTGTTTTTTATTATTCTAAATAATGTTACAATATTTAATTATAATAGAAAAATAGATTTTAATTATTAAAAAGCACTTTTTCTAGATTCTTGATATTTAATTTGTTTTTTATTATTCTAAATAATGTTACAATATTTAATTATAATAGAAAAATAGATTTTAATTATTAAAAAGCACTTTTTCTAGATTCTTGATATTTAATTTGTTTTTTATTTTTCTATATAATGTTACAATATTTAATTATAATAGAAAAATAGATTTTAATTATTAAAAAGCACTTTTTCTAGATTCTTGATATTTAATTTGTTTTTTATTTTTCTATATAATGTTACAATATTTAATTATAATAGAAAAATAGATTTTAATTATTTAAAAGCACTTTTTCTAGATTCTTGATATTTAATTTGTTTTTCATTATTCTAAATAATGTTACAATATTTAATTATAATAGAAAAATAGATTTTAATTATTTAAAAGCACTTTTTCTAGATTCTTGATATTTAATTTGTTTTTTATTTTTCTATATAATGTTACAATATTTAATTATAATAGAAAAATAGATTTTAATTATTAAAAAGCACTTTTTCTAGATTCTTGATATTTAATTTGTTTTTTATTTTTCTATATAATGTTACAATATTTAATTATAATAGAAAAATAGATTTTAATTATTAAAAAGCACTTTTTCTAGATTCTTGATATTTAATTTGTTTTTTATTTTTCTATATAATGTTACAATATTTAATTATAATAGAAAAATAGATTTTAATTATTTAAAAGCACTTTTTCTAGATTCTTGATATTTAATTTGTTTTTCATTATTCTAAATAATGTTACAATATTTAATTATACTAGAAAAATAGATTTTAATTATTAAAAAGCACTTTTTCTAGATTCTTGATATTTAATTTGTTTTTTATTTTTCTATATAATGTTACAATATTTAATTATAATAGAAAAATAGATTTTAATTATTAAAAAGCACTTTTTCTAGATTCTTGATATTTAATTTGTTTTTCATTATTCTAAATAATGTTACAATATTTAATTATACTAGAAAAATAGATTTTAATTATTAAAAAGCACTTTTTCTAGATTCTTGATATTTAATTTGTTTTTTATTTTTCTATATAATGTTACAATATTTAATTATAATAGAAAAATAGATTTTAATTATTAAAAAGCACTTTTTCTAGATTCTTGATATTTAATTTGTTTTTTATTTTTCTATATAATGTTACAATATTTAATTATAATAGAAAAATAGATTTTAATTATTTAAAAGCACTTTTTCTAGATTCTTGATATTTAATTTGTTTTTCATTATTCTAAATAATGTTACAATATTTAATTATACTAGAAAAATAGATTTTAATTATTAAAAAGCACTTTTTCTAGATTCTTGAAATTTAATTTGTTTTTCATTATTCTAAATAATGTTACAATATTTAATTATACTAGAAAAATAGATTTTAATTATTAAAAAGCACTTTTTCTAGATTCTTGATATTTAATTTGTTTTTCATTATTCTAAATAATGTTACAATATTTAATTATACTAGAAAAATAGATTTTAATTATTAAAAAGCACTTTTTCTAGATTCTTGATATTTAATTTGTTTTTTATTTTTCTATATAATGTTACAATATTTAATTATAATAGAAAAATAGATTTTAATTATTAAAAAGCACTTTTTCTAGATTCTTGATATTTAATTTGTTTTTTATTTTTCTATATAATGTTACAATATTTAATTATAATAGAAAAATAGATTTTAATTATTTAAAAGCACTTTTTCTAGATTCTTGATATTTAATTTGTTTTTTATTATTCTAAATAATGTTACAATATTTAATTATAATAGAAAAATAGATTTTAATTATTAAAAAGCACTTTTTCTAGATTTTTGATATTTAATTTGTTTTTTATTATTCTAAATAATGTTACAATATTTAATTATAATAGAAAAATAGATTTTAATTATTAAAAAGCACTTTTTCTAGATTTTTGATATTTAATTTGTTTTTTATTATTCTAAATAATGTTACAATATTTAATTATAATAGAAAAATAGATTTTAATTATTAAAAAGCACTTTTTCTAGATTCTTGATATTTAATTTGTTTTTTATTTTTCTATATAATGTTACAATATTTAATTATAATAGAAAAATAGATTTTAATTATTTAAAAGCACTTTTTCTAGATTCTTGATATTTAATTTGTTTTTTATTATTCTAAATAATGTTACAATATTTAATTATAATAGAAAAATAGATTTTAATTATTAAAAAGCACTTTTTCTAGATTTTTGATATTTAATTTGTTTTTTATTATTCTAAATAATGTTACAATATTTAATTATAATAGAAAAATAGATTTTAATTATTTAAAAGCACTTTTTCTAGATTCTTGATATTTAATTTGTTTTTTATTTTTCTATATAATGTTACAATATTTAATTATAATAGAAAAATAGATTTTAATTATTAAAAAGCACTTTTTCTAGATTCTTGATATTTAATTTGTTTTTTATTTTTCTATATAATGTTACAATATTTAATTATAATAGAAAAATAGATTTTAATTATTAAAAAGCACTTTTTCTAGATTCTTGATATTTAATTTGTTTTTCATTATTCTAAATAATTTTACAATATTTAATTATACTAGAAAAATAGATTTTAATTATTAAAAAGCACTTTTTCTAGATTCTTGATATTTAATTTGTTTTTTATTTTTCTAAATAATGTTACAATATTTAATTATAATAGAAAAATAGATTTTAATTATTAAAAAGCACTTTTTCTAGATTCTTGATATTTAATTTGTTTTTCATTATTCTAAATAATTTTACAATATTTAATTATACTAGAAAAATAGATTTTAATTATTAAAAAGCACTTTTTCTAGATTCTTGATATTTAATTTGTTTTTTATTTTTCTAAATAATGTTACAATATTTAATTATAATAGAAAAATAGATTTTAATTATTAAAAAGCACTTTTTCTAGATTCTTGATATTTAATTTGTTTTTTATTTTTCTAAATAATGTTACAATATTTAATTATAATAGAAAAATAGATTTTAATTATTTAAAAGCACTTTTTCTAGATTCTTGATATTTAATTTGTTTTTTATTTTTCTATATAATGTTACAATATTTAATTATAATAGAAAAATAGATTTTAATTATTTAAAAGCACTTTTTCTAGATTCTTGATATTTAATTTGTTTTTTATTTTTCTATATAATGTTACAATATTTAATTATAATAGAAAAATAGATTTTAATTATTTAAAAGCACTTTTTCTAGATTCTTGATATTTAATTTGTTTTTTATTATTCTAAATAATGTTACAATATTTAATTATAATAGAAAAATAGATTTTAATTATTAAAAAGCACTTTTTCTAGATTCTTGATATTTAATTTGTTTTTTATTTTTCTAAATAATGTTACAATATTTAATTATAATAGAAAAATAGATTTTAATTATTAAAAAGCACTTTTTCTAGATTCTTGATATTTAATTTGTTTTTTATTTTTCTATATAATGTTACAATATTTAATTATAATAGAAAAATAGATTTTAATTATTAAAAAGCACTTTTTCTAGATTCTTGATATTTAATTTGTTTTTCATTATTCTAAATAATGTTACAATATTTAATTATACTAGAAAAATAGATTTTAATTATTAAAAAGCACTTTTTCTAGATTCTTGATATTTAATTTGTTTTTTATTTTTCTATATAATGTTACAATATTTAATTATAATAGAAAAATAGATTTTAATTATTAAAAAGCACTTTTTCTAGATTCTTGATATTTAATTTGTTTTTTATTTTTCTATATAATGTTACAATATTTAATTATAATAGAAAAATAGATTTTAATTATTAAAAAGCACTTTTTCTAGATTCTTGATATTTAATTTGTTTTTTATTATTCTAAATAATGTTACAATATTTAATTATAATAGAAAAATAGATTTTAATTATTAAAAAGCACTTTTTCTAGATTCTTGATATTTAATTTGTTTTTTATTTTTCTATATAATGTTACAATATTTAATTATAATAGAAAAATAGATTTTAATTATTAAAAAGCACTTTTTCTAGATTCTTGATATTTAATTTGTTTTTTATTTTTCTATATAATGTTACAATATTTAATTATAATAGAAAAATAGATTTTAATTATTAAAAAGCACTTTTTCTAGATTCTTGATATTTAATTTGTTTTTTATTTTTCTATATAATGTTACAATATTTAATTATAATAGAAAAATAGATTTTAATTATTAAAAAGCACTTTTTCTAGATTTTTGATATTTAATTTGTTTTTCATTATTCTAAATAATGTTACAATATTTAATTATAATAGAAAAATAGATTTTAATTATTAAAAAGCACTTTTTCTAGATTCTTGATATTTAATTTGTTTTTTATTTTTCTATATAATGTTACAATATTTAATTATAATAGAAAAATAGATTTTAATTAT
The DNA here is from genome assembly GCA_963243735.1 of Neocrepidodera transversa. Taxonomy (NCBI): domain Eukaryota; kingdom Metazoa; phylum Arthropoda; class Insecta; order Coleoptera; family Chrysomelidae; genus Neocrepidodera; species Neocrepidodera transversa. The sequence continues at coordinate 78,643 of CAUJLB010000116.1, read as the reverse complement.
TAAAAAGCACTTTTTCTAGATTCTTGATATTTAATTTGTTTTTTATTATTCTAAATAATGTTACAATATTTAATTATAATAGAAAAATAGATTTTAATTATTAAAAAGCACTTTTTCTAGATTTTTGATATTTAATTTGTTTTTTATTATTCTAAATAATGTTACAATATTTAATTATAATAGAAAAATAGATTTTAATTATTAAAAAGCACTTTTTCTAGATTCTTGATATTTAATTTGTTTTTTATTTTTCTATATAATGTTACAATATTTAATTATAATAGAAAAATAGATTTTAATTATTAAAAAGCACTTTTTTTAGATTCTTGATATTTAATTTGTTTTTTTATTATTCTAAATAATGTTACAATATTTAATTATAATAGAAAAATAGATTTTAATTATTAAAAAGCACTTTTTCTAGATTCTTGATATTTAATTTGTTTTTTATTATTCTAAATAATGTTACAATATTTAATTATAATAGAAAAATAGATTTTAATTATTAAAAAGCACTTTTTCTAGATTCTTGATATTTAATTTGTTTTTTATTTTTCTATATAATGTTACAATATTTAATTATAATAGAAAAATAGATTTTAATTATTAAAAAGCACTTTTTTTAGATTCTTGATATTTAATTTGTTTTTTATTATTCTAAATAATGTTACAATATTTAATTATAATAGAAAAATAGATTTTAATTATTAAAAAGCACTTTTTCTAGATTCTTGATATTTAATTTGTTTTTCATTATTCTAAATAATGTTACAATATTTAATTATAATAGAAAAATAGATTTTAATTATTAAAAAGCACTTTTTCTAGATTCTTGATATTTAATTTGTTTTTTATTATTCTAAATAATGTTACAATATTTAATTATAATAGAAAAATAGATTTTAATTATTAAAAAGCACTTTTTCTAGATTCTTGATATTTAATTTGTTTTTTATTTTTCTATATAATGTTACAATATTTAATTATAATAGAAAAATAGATTTTAATTATTAAAAAGCACTTTTTTTAGATTCTTGATATTTAATTTGTTTTTTATTATTCTAAATAATGTTACAATATTTAATTATACTAGAAAAATAGATTTTAATTATTAAAAAGCACTTTTTCTAGATTCTTGATATTTAATTTGTTTTTCATTATTCTAAATAATGTTACAATATTTAATTATAATAGAAAAATAGATTTTAATTATTAAAAAGCACTTTTTCTAGATTCTTGATATTTAATTTGTTTTTTATTTTTCTATATAATGTTACAATATTTAATTATAATAGAAAAATAGATTTTAATTATTAAAAAGCACTTTTTCTAGATTCTTGATATTTAATTTGTTTTTCATTATTCTAAATAATGTTACAATATTTAATTATAATAGAAAAATAGATTTTAATTATTAAAAAGCACTTTTTCTAGATTCTTGATATTTAATTTGTTTTTTATTATTCTAAATAATGTTACAATATTTAATTATAATAGAAAAATAGATTTTAATTATTAAAAAGCACTTTTTCTAGATTCTTGATATTTAATTTGTTTTTTATTTTTCTATATAATGTTACAATATTTAATTATAATAGAAAAATAGATTTTAATTATTAAAAAGCACTTTTTTTAGATTCTTGATATTTAATTTGTTTTTTATTATTCTAAATAATGTTACAATATTTAATTATAATAGAAAAATAGATTTTAATTATTAAAAAGCACTTTTTCTAGATTCTTGATATTTAATTTGTTTTTTATTTTTCTATATAATGTTACAATATTTAATTATAATAGAAAAATAGATTTTAATTATTAAAAAGCACTTTTTCTAGATTCTTGATATTTAATTTGTTTTTTATTTTTCTATATAATGTTACAATATTTAATTATAATAGAAAAATAGATTTTAATTATTAAAAAGCACTTTTTCTAGATTCTTGATATTTAATTTGTTTTTCATTATTCTAAATAATGTTACAATATTTAATTATAATAGAAAAATAGATTTTAATTATTAAAAAGCACTTTTTCTAGATTCTTGATATTTAATTTGTTTTTTATTATTCTAAATAATGTTACAATATTTAATTATAATAGAAAAATAGATTTTAATTATTAAAAAGCACTTTTTCTAGATTCTTGATATTTAATTTGTTTTTTATTTTTCTATATAATGTTACAATATTTAATTATAATAGAAAAATAGATTTTAATTATTAAAAAGCACTTTTTCTAGATTCTTGATATTTAATTTGTTTTTCATTATTCTAAATAATGTTACAATATTTAATTATAATAGAAAAATAGATTTTAATTATTAAAAAGCACTTTTTCTAGATTCTTGATATTTAATTTGTTTTTTATTTTTCTATATAATGTTACAATATTTAATTATAATAGAAAAATAGATTTTAATTATTAAAAAGCACTTTTTCTAGATTCTTGATATTTAATTTGTTTTTTATTATTCTAAATAATGTTACAATATTTAATTATAATAGAAAAATAGATTTTAATTATTAAAAAGCACTTTTTCTAGATTCTTGATATTTAATTTGTTTTTTATTTTTCTATATAATGTTACAATATTTAATTATAATAGAAAAATAGATTTTAATTATTAAAAAGCACTTTTTTTAGATTCTTGATATTTAATTTGTTTTTCATTATTCTAAATAATGTTACAATATTTAATTATAATAGAAAAATAGATTTTAATTATTAAAAAGCACTTTTTTTAGATTCTTGATATTTAATTTGTTTTTTTATTATTCTAAATAATGTTACAATATTTAATTATAATAGAAAAATAGATTTTAATTATTAAAAAGCACTTTTTCTAGATTCTTGATATTTAATTTGTTTTTTATTATTCTAAATAATGTTACAATATTTAATTATAATAGAAAAATAGATTTTAATTATTAAAAAGCACTTTTTCTAGATTCTTGATATTTAATTTGTTTTTTATTATTCTAAATAATGTTACAATATTTAATTATAATAGAAAAATAGATTTTAATTATTAAAAAGCACTTTTTCTAGATTCTTGATATTTAATTTGTTTTTTATTATTCTAAATAATGTTACAATATTTAATTATAATAGAAAAATAGATTTTAATTATTAAAAAGCACTTTTTCTAGATTCTTGATATTTAATTTGTTTTTTATTATTCTAAATTATGTTACAATATTTAATTATAATAGAAAAATAGATTTTAATTATTAAAAAGCACTTTTTCTAGATTCTTGATATTTAATTTGTTTTTTATTATTCTAAATAATGTTACAATATTTAATTATAATAGAAAAATAGATTTTAATTATTAAAAAGCACTTTTTCTAGATTCTTGATATTTAATTTGTTTTTTATTTTTCTATATAATGTTACAATATTTAATTATAATAGAAAAATAGATTTTAATTATTAAAAAGCACTTTTTCTAGATTCTTGATATTTAATTTGTTTTTTATTTTTCTATATAATGTTACAATATTTAATTATAATAGAAAAATAGATTTTAATTATTAAAAAGCACTTTTTCTAGATTCTTGATATTTAATTTGTTTTTTATTTTTCTATATAATGTTACAATATTTAATTATAATAGAAAAATAGATTTTAATTATTAAAAAGCACTTTTTCTAGATTCTTGATATTTAATTTGTTTTTCATTGTTCTAAATAATGTTACAATATTTAATTATAATAGAAAAATAGATTTTAATTATTAAAAAGCACTTTTTCTAGATTCTTGATATTTAATTTGTTTTTTATTATTCTAAATAATGTTACAATATTTAATTATAATAGAAAAATAGATTTTAATTATTAAAAAGCACTTTTTCTAGATTCTTGATATTTAATTTGTTTTTTATTATTCTAAATAATGTTACAATATTTAATTATAATAGAAAAATAGATTTTAATTATTAAAAAGCACTTTTTCTAGATTCTTGATATTTAATTTGTTTTTTATTTTTCTATATAATGTTACAATATTTAATTATAATAGAAAAATAGATTTTAATTATTAAAAAGCACTTTTTCTAGATTCTTGATATTTAATTTGTTTTTTATTTTTCTATATAATGTTACAATATTTAATTATAATAGAAAAATAGATTTTAATTATTAAAAAGCACTTTTTCTAGATTCTTGATATTTAATTTGTTTTTTATTTTTCTATATAATGTTACAATATTTAATTATAATAGAAAAATAGATTTTAATTATTAAAAAGCACTTTTTCTAGATTCTTGATATTTAATTTGTTTTTTATTATTCTAAATAATGTTACAATATTTAATTATAATAGAAAAATAGATTTTAATTATTAAAAAGCACTTTTTCTAGATTATTGATATTTAATTTGTTTTTTATTATTCTAAATAATGTTACAATATTTAATTATAATAGAAAAATAGATTTTAATTATTAAAAAGCACTTTTTCTAGATTCTTGATATTTAATTTGTTTTTTATTTTTCTATATAATGTTACAATATTTAATTATAATAGAAAAATAGATTTTAATTATTAAAAAGCACTTTTTCTAGATTCTTGATATTTAATTTGTTTTTTATTTTTCTATATAATGTTACAATATTTAATTATAATAGAAAAATAGATTTTAATTATTAAAAAGCACTTTTTCTAGATTCTTGATATTTAATTTGTTTTTTATTTTTCTATATAATGTTACAATATTTAATTATAATAGAAAAATAGATTTTAATTATTAAAAAGCACTTTTTCTAGATTATTGATATTTAATTTGTTTTTTATTATTCTAAATAATGTTACAATATTTAATTATAATAGAAAAATAGATTTTAATTATTAAAAAGCACTTTTTCTAGATTCTTGATATTTAATTTGTTTTTTATTTTTCTATATAATGTTACAATATTTAATTATAATAGAAAAATAGATTTTAATTATTAAAAAGCACTTTTTCTAGATTCTTGATATTTAATTTGTTTTTTATTTTTCTATATAATGTTACAATATTTAATTATAATAGAAAAATAGATTTTAATTATTAAAAAGCACTTTTTCTAGATTCTTGATATTTAATTTGTTTTTTATTATTCTAAATAATGTTACAATATTTAATTATAATAGAAAAATAGATTTTAATTATTAAAAAGCACTTTTTCTAGATTATTGATATTTAATTTGTTTTTTATTATTCTAAATAATGTTACAATATTTAATTATAATAGAAAAATAGATTTTAATTATTAAAAAGCACTTTTTCTAGATTATTGATATTTAATTTGTTTTTTATTATTCTAAATAATGTTACAATATTTAATTATAATAGAAAAATAGATTTTAATTATTAAAAAGCACTTTTTCTAGATTCTTGATATTTAATTTGTTTTTTATTATTCTAAATAATGTTACAATATTTAATTATAATAGAAAAATAGATTTTAATTATTAAAAAGCACTTTTTCTAGATTCTTGATATTTAATTTGTTTTTTATTATTCTAAATAATGTTACAATATTTAATTATAATAGAAAAATAGATTTTAATTATTAAAAAGCACTTTTTCTAGATTATTGATATTTAATTTGTTTTTTATTATTCTAAATAATGTTACAATATTTAATTATAATAGAAAAATAGATTTTAATTATTAAAAAGCACTTTTTCTAGATTCTTGATATTTAATTTGTTTTTCATTATTCTAAATAATGTTACAATATTTAATTATACTAGAAAAATAGATTTTAATTATTAAAAAGCACTTTTTCTAGATTCTTGATATTTAATTTGTTTTTTATTATTCTAAATAATGTTACAATATTTAATTATAATAGAAAAATAGATTTTAATTATTAAAAAGCACTTTTTCTAGATTCTTGATATTTAATTTGTTTTTTATTTTTCTATATAATGTTACAATATTTAATTATAATAGAAAAATAGATTTTAATTATTAAAAAGCACTTTTTCTAGATTCTTGATATTTAATTTGTTTTTTATTTTTCTATATAATGTTACAATATTTAATTATAATAGAAAAATAGATTTTAATTATTAAAAAGCACTTTTTCTAGATTATTGATATTTAATTTGTTTTTTATTATTCTAAATAATGTTACAATATTTAATTATAATAGAAAAATAGATTTTAATTATTAAAAAGCACTTTTTCTAGATTCTTGATATTTAATTTGTTTTTTATTTTTCTATATAATGTTACAATATTTAATTATAATAGAAAAATAGATTTTAATTATTAAAAAGCACTTTTTCTAGATTATTGATATTTAATTTGTTTTTTATTATTCTAAATAATGTTACAATATTTAATTATAATAGAAAAATAGATTTTAATTATTAAAAAGCACTTTTTCTAGATTCTTGATATTTAATTTGTTTTTTATTTTTCTATATAATGTTACAATATTTAATTATAATAGAAAAATAGATTTTAATTATTAAAAAGCACTTTTTCTAGATTCTTGATATTTAATTTGTTTTTTATTATTCTATATAATGTTACAATATTTAATTATAATAGAAAAATAGATTTTAATTATTAAAAAGCACTTTTTCTAGATTCTTGATATTTAATTTGTTTTTTATTATTCTAAATAATGTTACAATATTTAATTATAATAGAAAAATAGATTTTAATTATTAAAAAGCACTTTTTCTAGATTATTGATATTTAATTTGTTTTTTATTATTCTAAATAATGTTACAATATTTAATTATAATAGAAAAATAGATTTTAATTATTAAAAAGCACTTTTTCTAGATTATTGATATTTAATTTGTTTTTTATTATTCTAAATAATGTTACAATATTTAATTATAATAGAAAAATAGATTTTAATTATTAAAAAGCACTTTTTCTAGATTATTGATATTTAATTTGTTTTTTATTATTCTAAATAATGTTACAATATTTAATTATAATAGAAAAATAGATTTTAATTATTAAAAAGCACTTTTTCTAGATTCTTGATATTTAATTTGTTTTTCATTATTCTAAATAATGTTACAATATTTAATTATACTAGAAAAATAGATTTTAATTATTAAAAAGCACTTTTTCTAGATTCTTGATATTTAATTTGTTTTTTATTATTCTAAATAATGTTACAATATTTAATTATAATAGAAAAATAGATTTTAATTATTAAAAAGCACTTTTTCTAGATTCTTGATATTTAATTTGTTTTTTATTTTTCTATATAATGTTACAATATTTAATTATAATAGAAAAATAGATTTTAATTATTAAAAAGCACTTTTTCTAGATTCTTGATATTTAATTTGTTTTTTATTTTTCTATATAATGTTACAATATTTAATTATAATAGAAAAATAGATTTTAATTATTAAAAAGCACTTTTTCTAGATTATTGATATTTAATTTGTTTTTTATTATTCTAAATAATGTTACAATATTTAATTATAATAGAAAAATAGATTTTAATTATTAAAAAGCACTTTTTCTAGATTCTTGATATTTAATTTGTTTTTTATTTTTCTATATAATGTTACAATATTTAATTATAATAGAAAAATAGATTTTAATTATTAAAAAGCACTTTTTCTAGATTATTGATATTTAATTTGTTTTTTATTATTCTAAATAATGTTACAATATTTAATTATAATAGAAAAATAGATTTTAATTATTAAAAAGCACTTTTTCTAGATTCTTGATATTTAATTTGTTTTTTATTTTTCTATATAATGTTACAATATTTAATTATAATAGAAAAATAGATTTTAATTATTAAAAAGCACTTTTTCTAGATTCTTGATATTTAATTTGTTTTTTATTTTTCTATATAATGTTACAATATTTAATTATAATAGAAAAATAGATTTTAATTATTAAAAAGCACTTTTTCTAGATTCTTGATATTTAATTTGTTTTTTATTATTCTAAATAATGTTACAATATTTAATTATAATAGAAAAATAGATTTTAATTATTAAAAAGCACTTTTTCTAGATTCTTGATATTTAATTTGTTTTTCATTATTCTAAATAATGTTACAATATTTAATTATACTAGAAAAATAGATTTTAATTATTAAAAAGCACTTTTTCTAGATTCTTGATATTTAATTTGTTTTTTATTATTCTAAATAATGTTACAATATTTAATTATAATAGAAAAATAGATTTTAATTATTAAAAAGCACTTTTTCTAGATTCTTGATATTTAATTTGTTTTTTATTATTCTAAATAATGTTACAATATTTAATTATAATAGAAAAATAGATTTTAATTATTAAAAAGCACTTTTTCTAGATTCTTGATATTTAATTTGTTTTTTATTATTCTAAATAATGTTACAATATTTAATTATAATAGAAAAATAGATTTTAATTATTAAAAAGCACTTTTTCTAGATTCTTGATATTTAATTTGTTTTTCATTATTCTAAATAATGTTACAATATTTAATTATACTAGAAAAATAGATTTTAATTATTAAAAAGCACTTTTTCTAGATTCTTGATATTTAATTTGTTTTTTATTATTCTAAATAATGTTACAATATTTAATTATAATAGAAAAATAGATTTTAATTATTAAAAAGCACTTTTTCTAGATTCTTGATATTTAATTTGTTTTTCATTATTCTAAATAATGTTACAATATTTAATTATACTAGAAAAATAGATTTTAATTATTAAAAAGCACTTTTTCTAGATTCTTGATATTTAATTTGTTTTTTATTATTCTAAATAATGTTACAATATTTAATTATAATAGAAAAATAGATTTTAATTATTAAAAAGCACTTTTTCTAGATTCTTGATATTTAATTTGTTTTTTATTATTCTAAATAATGTTACAATATTTAATTATAATAGAAAAATAGATTTTAATTATTAAAAAGCACTTTTTCTAGATTCTTGATATTTAATTTGTTTTTCATTGTTCTAATAATGTTACTCCGTCTAAAATTATTGATGGCTCTGTTGTACTAGACGTTCTGCGGCTAAATTTCATTACCTTAGATTTAGAGGTGGAGAAATGGAAGCCATTGTCGGAGGCCCATTGGCAAAGTTGGTCCACTGCTTCTTGGATTAGTCTTGAAATAGACACAATGCTTTTACCGCGGCAGAAAATGACTAAGTCATCGGCATATAGGACAATTTTCACTGGAAGTTGTATAGAAGAGCAAATGTTATTTAGTGCTAGTATGAAAAGAGTAGTGCTAAGCAACGAGCCTTGTGGGACTCCGGATTTCTGGGAAAATGTAGAAGACATTTTGCCATTTGCTAATACATTGAAAGATCTGTTGGACAAGAAGTTCTGAATGAAATGAAACATATTGCCTGAGATTTGGTATGTGTTAAGGCAGTTAAGGATTAAGTTGTGCGGTACGATGTCAAATGCACTTTCAATATCGAAAAAGGCGGCTACGACATCTTGTTTTTCCAGAAAGGCTTCACTAATATATGTTTGGAGAGCTACTAGGTTGTCCATAGTGCTGCGCTGTTCTCTGAATCCTGACTGAGCAGCAGATATGATTTGTTTTTTCTCGAGATACCATAAGAGTCTTTTGTTGATTATTTTTTCCAGGAGCTTACAAGATGTGCATGTTAGAGAGATAGGTCGATAGGATTTAAGTTCGACTGAAGGTTTATCTTGTTTCTTGAATGGAAGTACTATTGATTTTCTCCACAGTGTTGGAAAGTCTCTTTGACTCCAGATGTCATTGTAGAGCTCAAGCAGTTTAGTGAGGCTATAGGAGGACATATTTTTTAAAAAGGAGAAAGGTATTTGGTCAGGTCCAGGGGCTGAGTTGCGACAGGAAGACAGGGCGAACGTCAGTTCATGAAAGGAGAGGGTAATGTTTAAAGAGCGGAGAGCGTAGTCATCGATTTCGGTAGTAGGGGTGGGAATAAGGTTCGGGTTTGGGTTAAGGTGGTGTTGGTTTGAGGTTTTTTGTTGAAGAAATTCGCCGATGGTGTCGGCGATTTGTTGACTGTCGTTGATTAAGTTGCCTTGGAGAATTATACTCGGTATTTTAGTACTTGTTCTGTCACCCTTCATCTGTCTGATTTTCTTCTAAACTTGGGCTGGCGGAGTATCACATGTTAATGAGGAGACGTAGTTGCGCCACGAGTTTTTCTTGCTTTGTTTTAGCACATATCTGGCTTTGGCTTTGAGTTTTTTGAAGTTGATGAGGTCAGTTTGGTTTCTTGTTTTGCGGTATTTGTTTAGTGCTGATTTGCTTGCTCGGACAGCGACAGTACAATCATTATTCCACCAGGGTACAATTTTGTGATTCGTATTAATGACGCTCTCGCCGATATGCTCTTTGGCAGATTCGATGATGCATTTATTGAAGTTGGATATGGACTGGTCGATACTGTCTGAAGGTTGGAGCTGAGAGATTTTTGTTTCGACGGAGGTTGTAAAGTTCTCCCAGCAGGCATTAGCAGTTTTCCACTTGGTTAAGCTCTCTACCGGTTTGTCTCTATTATTGCCAAATGTATTTGAGGAGCCCCAAAGTGTGTTATGGGCGTTAAAGTCGCCAGCAATGATATAGGGTATGGGAAGTTGGTTGATGAGGTTTGTGAGTTCGGATTCGGCCAAAGTGTAATTTGGGGGAATGTAAACGCTGCAGACAGTTATTTTATTGGGGCACCAGATAGAGACAGCGATTGCTTCTAGGTTTGTATTTAGAGGGAGGTTTGAAGAGTAGTAGTCAGAAGATACGAATATTGAAGCGCCACCACTTGCTCTTAGGAATTCTCCTCGGAGTTTGTGGTAACCTTCAAAACCTTTGAGTCGCGGTTTGTGACTTTGTGTGAAGTTGGTTTCTTGCAAGCAGATAATATCGGCTTTAGTATCGGAAATTAATTGTTGAATACGTTCAAGGCGGGGGTAGAACCCCGCGCAATTCCACTGAATGATAATGAAGAGGAAAAAGAGAAGAAAGAGAATAGAAAAGGTATAGAAAAACATTAGTGATCTAGGGAGGAGTCTGAGAGGCCTTCCTCCTCAGTCTGATCTGTGGACGATTGAGAAGCAATGCTTGCAAGATCGGCTTCCTCAAGATTTAATTCTTTTTTAATTTTCTTCGTTAGCCTTGTAAATCTATTTTTTAGGGAGCGTTCTTTTAAAAATTGATATACAGTTCGCATATCGGTAAGAAGAGACTCAACGTTGTTAGTGAACTGAAGAGCTTCAGAAAGAGGACTGCTGCAGCTGTGACTGTTTTCTAGGAAAGCAATGAAGTGGTCAATTGGGGTATTGAGTTTGTCAGACGTCTTATAAGCCTCTTTAATGTTCTCTTTGGATGCCCTGGATATTTTTGAATCGTCCGCAGTGTCCTTTTTGGCTTTCTTCTTGACATGTTTACTTTGGCTAGGGGGGGGGGGGGCATTTGCTGGTCGGCGACCGGAGGGTTATAGACAACTTCGCCAGGAGGGGGAGAAGGTATACTTGTATCGGAGCAGGGCCTTTTCTGACCTGAAGTTTGAATTATGGGGGACTGGGATGTGACAGGTTGATCGCTTGTGTGTGGTGCTTGTGAAGAGATATTGGGTTGTGTGGGTACTAGTTGGCTAGGCTGAGAGTATTGGGGTATCGGAGGAGGTTGGGGTGTTTCAGGGGGTTGAGGTAATTGGAGAGGTTGGGTCGGATTAGGATTTGGGCAGTTGCTGGCAATGTGCCCAGACTGTTTGCACAGGAAACATTCCATTTTGTCAGTAGACAAAAATATTCGGTAGTTATTATTGTCGAATGGGATCACAATTGAAGTTTGAAGCTCGAAATTATCGGTTGGAGGGTTGATGTAGACTTGACGCCTGAATGACAAAATGTGGCTGTATTCGTCTCCGGGTATGCCGGCTTTTAGGAGAGATATAGGAGATACAACTGTTAAATTTAGGTCCTTTAGAGCCGCATCTATGAGTTCGTTGGGTATGGAAGGGCAGACATTCGAGATTATGATTCGCTTGGACGGTGTGACTAACCTTCTTATAGGGAGATCTTTGCCGTCAATTTGAACAAATGGGTTATTTGTAATAAGATGTTCAACAAGTTCGGTTTTGCTCAGATAGATGCAGATTCTGTTGTTAGAGATCCTGGATGCAAAGCATATGTTTTTGGGACCAATAATGTCACCGACGGATTTGACATAATCAAATAGTTTTAGGTTGTCTTCAGAATGAAAGAGTATTGCTTGTTCTTTTCGAGGAAAGGAAAGTTTTGGAGTCGATTTTGCGGCGGCTGAGTAGGAGGCAGGTGCACTAGTTGAAGTATTCGCAGTGTTTGTAGACGAATTAGGTGAGTTTGCTGTTTTGGTGGTATTATTCATGGTGTTGCCCTTGTAGTCAAAGGCGACGATTTAAAAAAAAAACACTAGCACTGATATTTATGGTGTCTTTCTGTGTGTTGTCAACCAAATGTACACCATCGTGTATTTCTGGCTGCCTATTCGGTAAAATAAATTGAATAGGGCCAGGGACTGGTTTTTATTTCTTATCACTTATCGGTAGTCATATCAAAAAGGATATTGATGAAAAATAATAACGATGGTTATATTATGGAATTACGATATTGGAGGTTGTAAGATGCGGCTCACCAAAATAAGTTGATTGGCCGATGCACAACACCAAAGTCACTGTGTGGTCCAAAAGTCAGGATTTAGTAACTGTTATTAAGAGCGGAGGTACACTTTCTGTAGCATATGCCTTTCCAATGTAATCGTAGAAACAAAATCCCAGAAAAACGGGACAATATTTTTGAATAATTCAAACGGTCAGTTAAAATTTAGGTCACTACGGATGCAGGAAAGTTATTAAGAATCCTGAAAATATTTAGTTTTTGAAAATATTAGCATATGAAAATTAATGAAAATTGATAGTTCGTAAAAAACACCCAACAGAATATTTTTATACAATCTCAGGGACTTTCCGAGCTTAAGAACAGGTTAAGAAATCATTTAAAAAAAATTTGATTCAAAAATATTCAGTAGATTTTTCAGGATTTTGATTATAAAATTGGTGTTTTTGAAGCGCTAACAGCTATCCGTTGAGATTTGCTTTCTTCCTCGCACAATATAGCCGTCGACGTCGTTTAAAATAAACAGTTTGTACGGACTCAGGACCAATTTGTGCCCATTATAGTTTTCTAATGGAGCTTATCTTGTTATTAATATAAACATAATAAATCAGATTAGATTTTAAACGAAGTGGCTTTTTGTTTACATATTATTTTTGATCTTTTTAACTCCTTGCATAAGAAATATAGCATAAACATGAATAAATAAATGACGGAAGAAAATAAATAAAAAAAATTACTAATATTATATTGTAACATTTAATGGAACTCCCAAATTTATGTACACAAAAGATATTAAATATTTGTATTTTCTCTGTTTACATAAGTGCATAAAATAGATTTTTTAAATTTTAAGGACAAACAGTACACTTTAGTACAAAATGTTGTAGTACAAAGTTTTAGAGCATAAAATTCTCTACAACTTTTGTCTTAAATTTTTTCCATAATTTCCAGTAGTTGCGTCACTAGAGGTCGCGTAAAAAATTTGCATGTAGGTTTCCCCCGGTTTTTCTTGATTTTGAGTACAAGCAATGTATTTTAGTGCAAAATGTTCTGGTGCAAAGTTGTAAAGCATCATATTTTCTTTAACTTTTGTATTTAACTTTTTTTCGAATTCCTCATAGTTTCGCCGCTAGAAGGCGAAAAGATACACATTTAGGATTTTCACCTTTTTTTTTTAAATTTGAAGATAAATTATGCACTTTAGTGCAAAATGTTTCAGTGCAAAGTTGTAGGGCATAAAATTCTTTACAAGTTTTTTATCATAATTTTTCCATAATTCCTAATCCAGGTATCAATGAATCTTGGTCAGGCATTGGCAAAATATTGGCTCAAAATTTTAATATAGGGCAAATATTTTCCATCTGAAACCAATATAAGTAAAAAATTGTTTAAACATATTTATAGTATATTAAAAAAATATATAAATTTGATATTGGGAAAATATTTTCAATATACTAATGATATTTTACTAAAATATAATACCCAAATAATTAAAGAATATTGGTCAGATATTGATATTCAACATTTATAACATATTGAATTTCCGTATAACATCGATATTGGACAAATATTTTCAATCTATTAATGATATTGGAAAATAATACGATTATTACATAATAAAATAATATTGGTTGTACATTTCTATTCAATATTTATAATATATTGAATTTACACATAAAATCAACATTGGAAAAATATTTTCAATATACTAATGATATTAGACCAAAATGTAATGCTTAGATAATAAAACAATATTGGTAGGAAATATATGTTCAATGTTTAAAACATATTGAATTTCCATATACAACCAACATTGGAAAAACATTTTCAATATACTAATAATATTAGGTCAGAATATGATGCGTAGATAATAAAACAATATTGGTAGGAAATTTATGTTAAATATTTATAATATATTGAAAAATATTACCCATAGATGGCGTTAGCACTGTACGTTAATTGTATAAATAACTGTTGGTACTAAGTATCAGATACCTTTTTTTATATTTGTCCATTAGAGATTGGACCTCTCTTCGTATTTGTTATTAAAGTGAAGTGTTTTCAGCTTACATATGTTTTTTTTATAAAGATTGTGAAGAAATAAATCACTGGCAAGATACTTAATACGAAATTCAATATTGGACCAACGTTACTATTAAATATGGTAATGATATATTTTTTCAAAATGATGAATTTTTAAAATATTCTAAATTCACAATGTATTTTACTATCTTCGAATTTAGAATTGTAATTATTATAGCCAAAATAAAGAATTTTTTTAAATTTTTTGTAATTTTGTGTTATCAAAAAGTATAAAATAAATGAAAAAGTAAATAGTACATCTAAAAAGAATCGAAAAGTACTATATGTGTAAATTATTTCATAATTTTAAAATAATATTTGTAAAAGTTATGATCAAAAATATAAAAAAAAAGATTTTTTTAACTTTTTTAAATTAACTTTATTAATATATTTTGATCCAAAAACCTAAAAAAAGGTCTGTTACCCAATTTGAATAAAATTCAATGGTATATTAATTATTTATTGATTTTAAAATTATTCAAAAAAGGTTTTTTTTAAGGTTAATATTAAATATTAAAAGTTTGGAAAAAAAACGCCATTAAATTTGTAGTAAAAATTCGATAATATTGATTTTTTTCAAAATTTCAGAATTCGTAAAAAAATTTCGAAAAACTTTTGAATTTTAATATAAATTTAAAGAGAAATTGAATAACTAATAAATATTAAAGTTATTAAAATAGTATTTGTACCATTCGAAAGGTAATACAAAGCTCTAAATTAAGAATATATTTTAGTTTCTTCGAATTTAAAATTGTAATTGTTATCCAATTTTTTTTAATTTTTTTGTCCTTTTGTTAAATCGAAAATGATACAACAAATGAAAAAAATTAACAATACATTCGAAAAAGTACATTATGTGTGAAATATTTTATAATTTTAAAATAATATTGCAGAAGTTATAGCCAAAATTATAGAAAGTTAAAAAAAATTTTGACAAAAATTTTACTTTTTAAATTTTTTTAAACTAACTTTATTATTGTATTTTGATGTTGCAGAAAAACTAATTACTTAACTAGGTGTGTTCGGAAAGTGAAATTTATGATCAGAAGTCACATGAAAATGATTTAAAAAAAAATTTATTTCCCATTGTTTACAAAATTGTTATAAGATAATTTAAATTTTTGTTTGAAACATAATCTTTAATGCAAAGTATGAATTAAAAAAAATCGTTCCTAGAAAAATTTTTTTGTTGCTTAAAAACGTATTTTTTAATTAAAAATTTTTTTCTACCCCCTGTAATTACTATTAAGGAATCACTTTTTTTAATCATAATTTATCTTGCCCTTTGATAACTACAAAAAAATTGTTTTTATTTATATTTTCAATGTTTATTTAATAAACAATTTGTTTTAAATAATTAAATTTTTTCTATATATTTTTATTTCTACATAGGTAATGAAACAAAAACAACCATGTGTTATTTTTTGAGAAAAATATTTTATTTATATGGTAGAATAAAATTGTTAATTAACAAATATGTTTTTAAGGACTAAAAAAATTTTTGAAGGAACGATTTTTTTTGAAAAAATCAAAATTTGCATCAAAGATTATGTTTCTGATCATAAAAAAACAGATCAATAGTAATATGAAAAAAAAATTTTTTTCAATGATTAATCAAGCTTTTTAATTTTTAACCCAAGTAAATAACGAAGTGAAAAATAACAATTTTTTAATTTTTCCAACGGGAATCTTTTCTGAGACCTTTCAAAAATAGGTGCAAAAAAGGAAAAAATCTCAGATTTGTTATTTAACAATTGTCGCACTTACAATGTCCAAGTTCAAGTATGGGAAAAATTTGTTAATTAGTGCATAATTAATAAAAAAATCGCGTTAAAAATTTTTTGACCGCGTACATTAGTCTGCATTTAGAATGAAATATTGCCATTAACAATCTTCTAATATCCGATAAAATGTCTGAGACAAAAAAGTTAGGCTAAAGTTAGCAATAATAACATTCTGCGTAAATCAAGCGCGCAACTGTATAAATGGCTGAATCTCAAAAACTGTATTTCGGTTTTCCATATGTAATCCACACAAAATTAAGACAATTAAATTCTGCAGTTTTTGGTGTAAAACAAAGTGTAGGTTAATATATCAAATAAGGGAGATTGTACGTACAATTGAAAAATTGAACTAAATTGTGTACATCTCAAGTTTTTTGGTTCTTTTAAATTTTTTGAGAAAAAAAAATTAACAATGTTGAATTGCTATTACAGAGACAAAAAACAGAGCTTTCAGATAAAACAGAAACGATGTTTCTATTTATTATAGAAGCCAAATGGCACGGTCATAACGTAAAAAAAAAAACAAAATTTAACCTAATTTTTTTGTCTCGACCAATTGAGAATGTCGTAAATTTTGATTCATTATGTATAAATTCGTAATGGACAATAATATTAATGTCTTATAAAGTTATACTCCGATATTGGGTTTTTGCAATTTGTCTACATAATATCGTCACACAGATTGAGTAGGTACGTTACTGTAATATTCAAACATTCACTCTAAATCTCATCGGTTGCATATTGACTGTATATGTTGTAGTTATCTACGTCAGCTCTCGCTCGAAGTAAAATTAACGTGGGATACAAACGCCAAATCGGTGCGAGAGTTTCTGAAATTTGTACCTCCGCTCTTAAGAGCGGAGGTACAAATGTAGACAAATTGCAAAAACCCAAAATCGGAGTATAACTTTATAAGACATTAATATTAATGTCCATTACGAATTTATACGTAATAAATCAAAATTTACGACATTCTCAATTGGTCAAGACAAAAAAATTAGGTTAAATTTTGTTTTTTTTTACGTTATGACCGTGCCATTTGGCTTCTATAATAAATAGAAACATCGTTTTTGTTTTATCTGAAAGCTCTGTTTTGTGTCTCTGTAATAGCAATTCAACATTGTTAAATTTTTTTTCTCAAAAAATTTAAAAGAACCAAAAAACTTGAGAGGTACACAATTTAGTTCAATTTTTCAATTGTACAATCTCCCTTATTTGATATATTAACCTACACTTTGTTTTACACCAAAAACTGCAGAATTTAATTGTCTTAATTTTGTGTGGATTACTTATGGAAATCCAACATACAGTTTTTGAGATTCAGCCATTTATACAGTTGCGCGCTTGATTTACGCAGAATGTTATTCTTGCATTTAGTGGTTCGCGTTTGCATGTGCACGCATATCAAGCATAACTTTTTTGTCTCAGACATTTTATCGGATATTAGAAGATTGTTAATGGCAATATTTCATTCTAAATGCAGACTGATGTAACTTGTAGAACCTTTTTACATACCCAACGTGCTCTAGTAATATGTTTACGTTTAGACTGTGTGAGAAATTCAATCAGCATACACACATTCTTTGAAAAAAATATATTTCGTATTTTATTTTTAACTGTTAATATAGTCAGCAGGTAGTTTTTGCCTGTAGATGATTTTTGAAAAAATTCAAGAGCCGCTTGCAAAAATTGCAAAAGTTATAAACAATTATCTGAGAAAAATGGGGTTTGTTTTTTTGAAAATACTTATCTCAAAAACTATTTGACATTTTTCAAATTGGAAAAAAGATTCAAAAAGAGGAGGAAATTTCACCAAAAAAATTATACCTCCCGGAACTGTAGCACCAATATTTATAGTTTTCTCAGACGGTTAAAAATACGGCCGAAAACAGGGACTCTGGCTTGCTTAAGCGCCGCCCACTTTGGACCTTTAATGAATAATTATTATTTAAACTCATTAAATATGAAAATAATAAATTGAAATAATTCAGGCATCTACTGAATAGATTTATGAACAATAATACGCGATCAAAAAATTTTTAACGCGATTTTTCTATTAATTATGCATTAATTAACAAATTTTTCCTACTTGAACTTGGACATTGTAAGTGCGACAATTGTTAAATAACAAATCTGAGATTTTTTCCTTTTTTGGACCTATTTTTGAAAGGTTTCAGAAAAGATTCCCGTTGGAAAAATTAAAAAATTGTTATTTTTCACTTCGTTATTTACTTGGGTTAAAAATTAAAGAGCTTGATAAATCATTGATATTACTATTGATCTGTTTTTATTGTTTATAAAATTGTTATAAACAAATTCGTTGTTTATAAGTTAATTTAATTTTTTTTTTAGAAACATAATCTTTGATGCAAATTTTGATTTTTTCTAAAAAAATCGTTCCTTCAAAAAATTTTTTATTCCTTAAAAACGTATTTGTTAATTAACAATTTTATTCTACCATATAAATAAATTATTTTTCTCATGGTTATTTTTGTTTCATCATGTAGAAATAAAAATATATAGAAAAAATTTAATTATTTAAAACAAATTGTTTATTAAATAAACAATGAAAATATAAATAAAAACAATTTTTTTTTAGTTATCAAAGGGCAAGATAAATTATGATTAAAAAAAGCGATTCCTTAATAGTAATTACAGGGGGTAGAAAAAATTTTTAATTAAAAAATACGTTTTTAAGCAACAAAAAAATTTTTCTAGGAACGATTTTTTTTTAATTCATACTTTGCATTAAAGATTATGTTTCAAACAAAAATTTAAATTATCTTACAACAATTTTGTAAACAATAGGAAATAATTTTTTTTTAAATCATTTTCATGTGACTTCTGATCATAAATTTCACTTTCCGAACACACCTAGTTAAGTAATTAGTTTTTCTGCAACATCAAAATACAATAATAAAGTTAGTTTAAAAAAATTAAAAAAGTAAAATTTTTGTCAAAATTTTTTTTAACTTTCTATAATTTTGGCTATAACTTCTACAATATTATTTTAAAATTATAAAATATTTCACACATAATGTACTTTTTCGAATGTATTGTTAATTTTTTTCATTTGTTGTATCATTTTCAATTTAACAAAAGGACAAAAAAATTAAAAAAAATTTGGATAACAATTACAATTTTAAATTCGAAGAAACTAAAATATATTCTTAATTTAGAGCTTTGTATTACCTTTCGAATGGTACAAATACTATTTTAATAACTTTAATATTTTTAAAGTTATTCAATTTCTCTTTAAATTTATATTAAAATTCAAAAGTTTTTCGAAATTTTTTTACGAATTCTGAAATTTTGAAAAAAATCAATATTATCGAATTTTTACTACAAATTTAATGGCGTTTTTTTCCAAACTTTTAATATTTAATATTAACCTTAAAAAAAAAACCTTTTTTGAATAATTTTAAAATCAATAAATAATTAATATCCCATTGAATTTTATTCAAATTGGGTAACAGACCTTTTTTTAGGTTTTTGGATCAAAATATATTAATACAGTTAATTTAAAAAAGTTAAAAAAATCTTTTTTTTTTACATTTTTGATCATAACTTTTACAAATATTATTTTAAAATTATGAAATAATTTACACATATATTACTTTTCGATTCTTTTTATATGTACTATTTACTTTTTCATTTATTTTATACTTTTTGATAACACAAAATTACAAAAAATTAAAAAAAATTCTTTATTTTGGCTATAATAATTACAATTCTAAATTCGAAGATAGTAAAATACATTGTGAATTTAGAATATTTTAAAAATTCATCATTTTTTTTTAATAAAATTTTGAAAAAAATCGCAATTATAAAGTTTTTTAATACAAATTTAATCGTATCTTTTTTAAAATTTGTAATATTAAAATTTATCTAAACCAATTAATTTAATAAGATAAAAAATATTTAGAATTAAAATAAAAAATATCGGCTAAACCATGCGGAATTCCAAAACAAGGCGAGAACAAATTTTGTAGGAAATTTTGAATTCTACAATTTTGATTTCCTATAAGTTTTCAAAAAAAAAATCCGCTTGCCCACATTGTATATAACATACTGCTACAATTATGATCTCTTAAAATAATGTGTGAAATCTATTAGGAATTATGGAAAAACTTGTAAAGAATTTTATGCCCTACAACTTTGAACTGAAACATTTTGCACTAAAGTGCATAATTTATCTTCAAAATTAAAAAAAAGGTGAAAATCCTAAATGTGTATTTTTTCGCCTTCTAGCGGCGAAACTATGAGGAATTCAAAAAAAAGTTAAATACAAAAGTTAAAGAAAATTTGATGCTTTACAACTTTGCACCAGAACATTTTGCACTAAAATACATTGCTTGTACTCAAAATCAAGAAAAACCGGGGGAAACCTACATGCAAATTTTTTACGCGACCTCTAGTGACGCAACTACTGGAAATTATGGAAAAAGTTTAAGACAAAAGTTGTAGAGAATTTTATGCTCTAAAACTTTGTACTACAACATTTTGTACTAAAGTGTACTGTTTGTCCTTAAAATTTAAAAAATCCATTTTATGCACTTATGTAAACAGAGAAAATACAAATATTTAATATCTTTTGTGTACATAAATTTGGGAGTTCCATTAAATGTTACAATATAATATTAGTAATTTTTTTTATTTATTTTTCTTCCGTCATTTATTTATTCATGTTTATGCTATATTTCTTATGCAAGCTACCAAAGGAGTTAAAAAGATCCAAAATAATATGTAAACAAAAAGCCACTTCGTTTAAAATCTAATCTGATTTATTATGTTTATATTAATAACAAGATAAGCTCCATTAGAAAACTATAATGGGCACAAATTGGTCCTGAGTCCGTACAAACTGTTTATTTTAAACGACGTCGACGGCTATATTGTGCGAGTAAGAAAGCAAATCTCATCGGATAGCTGTTAGCGCTTCAAAAACACCAATTTTATAATCAAAATCCTGAAAAATCTACTGAATATTTTTGAATCAAATTTTTTTTAAATGATTTCTTAACCTGTTCTTAATCTCGGAAAGTCCCTGAGATTGTATAAAAATATTCTGTTGGGTGTTTTTTACGAACTATCAATTTTCATTAATTTTCATATGCTAATATTTTCAAAAACTAAATATTTTCAGGATTCTTAATAACTTTCCTGCATCCGTAGTGACCTAAATTTTAACTGACCGTTTGAATTTTTCAAAAATATTGTCCCGTTTTTCTGGGATTTTGTTTCTACGATTACATTGGAAAGGCATATGCTACAGAAAGTGTACCTCCGCTCTTAACTAGAAATCTTTGTGAAAAACTCGCGTTCGAAGCACATGCAAACTGAACTCGTTCGTGCCCAGTGGCGGTTCCTATTACAATATTTAATTATAGTACAAAATAGATTTTAATTATTTAAAAGCACTTTTTCTTGATTCTAGATATTTAATTTGTTTTTTATTATTCTAAATAATGTTACAATATTTAATTATATTGGAAAAATAAATTTTAATTATTAAAAAGCTTTTTTTCTTGATTCTGGATATTTAATTTGTTTTTTATTGTTCTAAATATTGTTACAAAATTTAATTATACTAGAAAAATAAATTTTAATTATTAAAAAGCATTTTTTCTTGATTCTAGATTCTAGATATTTAATTTGTTTTTATTTTTCTAAATAATGTTACAATATTTAATTATACTAGAAAAATAAATTTTAATTATTAAAAAGCAATTTTTCTTGATTCAAGATATTTAATTTGTTTTTTAATATTCTAAATAATGTTACAATATTTAATTATACTAGAAAAATAAATTTTAATTATTAAAAAGCATTTTTTCTTGTTTCTAGATTCTAGATATTTAATTTGTTTTTATTTTTCTAAATAATGTTACAATATTTAATTATACTAGAAAAATAAATTTTAATTATTAAAAAGCATTTTTTCTTGTTTCTAGATTCTAGATATTTAATTTGTTTTTATTTTTCTAAATAATGTTACAATATTTAATCATACCAGAAAAATAAATTTGAATTATTAAAAAGCATTTTTTCTTGATTCTAGATTCTAGATATTTAATTTGTTTTTTATTGTTCTAAATAAAATTACAATATTTAATCATACCAGAAAAATAAATTTTAATTATTAAAAAGCATTTTTTCTTGATTCTAGATTCTAGATATTTAATTTGTTTTTTATTGTTCTAAATAAAATTACAATATTTAATCATATCAGAAAAATAAATTTTAATTATTAAAAAGCATTTTTTCTTGATTCTAGATATTTAATTTGTTTTTATTTTTCTAAATAATGTTACAATATTTAATTATACTAGAAAAATAAATTTTAATTATTAAAAAGCATTTTTTCTTGATTCTAGATATTTAATTTGTTTTTTATTGTTCTAAATAAAATTACAATATTTAATCATACCAGAAAAATAAATTTTAATTATTAAAAAGCATTTTTTCTTGATTCTAGATTCTAGATATTTAATTTGTTTTTATTTGTCTAAATAATGTTACAATATTTAATTATACTAGAAAAATAAATTTTAATTATTAAAAAGCATTTTTTCTTGATTCTAGATATTTAATTTGTTTTTATTTTTCTAAATAATGTTACAATGTTTAATTATACTAGAAAAATAAATTTTAATTATTAAGAGGGGTTTAACCCTAATGTGATTGTTAGTAAAACAATGTACCGCAGAAAACAAACTACTCGGATCGTGGTTAAAAAATTCAAGATATTTTTTTACTTTTGGATTTAGAAAGGTTGGATCTAGGCATCTCTCGAAGTACTTTTCTTAATTTTTGAAGAAAAAAAATTGACAAAATGGGCCAGATTCATTATTTTTTATCTCACAAAAAAAAATTTATTTCAAAAAAGTACTCTGAGAGATGCCTCAACTATACATTTGCCTTTGTTGATAAAACAAATTGTTAAGATCAATCAAAAATTAGACCCTCAAAAGTGATTTTTGCCGAACCCCTGCAAGCTGAATTTTGGAGCATTTTTCATCACTGATCCAAGCGCCCTCGCACAAATTTTCACTTTTATATGCATACTATGAATTGCTGAATGAATCGCAATTTTATTCTTAAAAATAACAATAGCAGAGGAGATAAAATCAATAGAAGTGTTCAAATAAAAATACTAAAAATAGCACAGGAGATGAAATCAATAGAAGTTGCAAATCGGTTGATTGCCTTTTCGAATACCTATGACATATTATTAATTGGAAAACAATCCAATATTTAAAAAAAAATCTTGTGTTTGAAATTTTCAAACTTTCAATTTTTAAGTTGCGACTTTATTATGGATAGTGAATTCATTTGTGAAATTGAAAATGAAACACCAATATCCAATAAAAAAGATTTAGCTTTTATTATTAGAAAAACCGCTGTTATCGTTTTCCAGTCAGCGGGGACTGTGAAGTGATTGAACTAAGGGATTTTTGCACCTAGAACATGTGCATTCTTTTGATGGCGACTCTTTGTTCGGAATTTTCTTTGACACGATAATAATAAAAAACATTTTTTGCTAATGCGGCGGTGGGCGGTCAGTACAAAGGGACAGAAATTATGAAATAAAAGAATTAAGAGGGGGTTAACCTTTTATAAAAGATCAGAGTATATTTGCGGGGTGAAAGACGAGGTAAAAATACAGAGCTATAAAGGCGTGGCCTGATGATAAAGAAATATATATTTAGTGTCTCTGTCATGCGGCTTTGCGTAAAATTATCGTAAACATCTGATCGTCTGAGCGAAATTAAATCATAACACATTTCGAGTAGTCCTTTGTAAGTGACCGCCTATCGCTCCGGCTGATAAAGATATGGTATTTTAGTTCGGTTTCTTATATTTTACATTTTACTTGGCTCCGTAGCTTTTCTTTAATTTTTAATCATTTACATCAGGGTAGAGTTTACATGAGATTTTTACTCTCTCGACTCACCATCCGAGAAGGGAAAGT
This sequence comes from Neocrepidodera transversa, assembly GCA_963243735.1. Classification (NCBI taxonomy): domain Eukaryota; kingdom Metazoa; phylum Arthropoda; class Insecta; order Coleoptera; family Chrysomelidae; genus Neocrepidodera; species Neocrepidodera transversa. The sequence continues at coordinate 54,219 of CAUJLB010000116.1, read as the reverse complement.
ATTGTGAACGAGCTAAAAAATTTTGTCTGTCTCTGTGTGTGTCTGTTTGTCTGTCTTTCTGTGTTTGTCTGTGTGTATTCTTCCACGATAGAAGCGCTTGAATCAGTGATGAAAAATGCTCCAAAATTCGCTTGCAGTGGTTCCAAAAATCATTTTTGAGGGTCTAATTATAGATAGATCTTAACAATTTTTTTTATCAATAAAGGCAAATGTATAAGTCAGGCATCTCTCAGAGTACTTTTTTGAAATAAACCTTTTTTTTTGAGATAAAAAATAATGAATCTGGTCCATTTTGTCAATTTGTTTTCTTCAATTGTTTCTCAAAAATTAAGAAAATCTTCGAGATAAATACGGAAATATCCATTTTGAGGTCCCCTGAGACGATTATGGCCATTTCCAGATGGTGTGTATTCTTCCACGATATAAGAAACACGCTTAATCCGATTAAGCTCAAATTTGGTTCATGGGTTTCGGTTATCCATGGGAAGAACCCATCAGTTTTTATTCGACATCTGTTAAACGGAACTGTAACTGTAAAAAAATAACAGAAGCAATATGTCACAGAATTTGACTTTTAATACGTCATTTGAAAGCCTTTGAAACTCTGTTCAGATTAGTCGAAACCAGTCCAACTGTCACGTGTCAAAAATAAAAAAATGTCAAAGTTTGAAACATAAAATATCTGAAAAAGTGTGCATCTCTGAATACTCGTTGGGAAAGTTTTGGGGCGACACAACCAATTTTTTTTACCCTGTTGGATGTTACAATGTTTATTACTTATAAAAAGAATAGGTAAATACGAAATATTTTGATAACAAAGTTTTTGAATAATAATAGTATTTAAATATTCGAAATATTCATAATTGGTTCATTAAAAAATACCTAAATTATTAAAATATACTCCAATATAGATCTTATTTAGTTCAATAAAACAACCTTTTATAATTTTCACAACAAATATAACAAAAGTTGTTTAATTATCAGTTACATGTTACGTTGTATATAACAACTTCATCAGATTAAATATTATTAACAAAATTACCTTAAAATATAGTGAAACTACTAGTAACTAAAAATATAGTAACTGCAAATATGATATTTGTTATTTTTATTATACGAGCATGTCTGTGTTACTTTTTTCAAATTTATCTAGAAAAAAACAGTTGCTAATAGAATCACTATTATTAAAAATAATTAAAAAAAAAGTACAAAGACGCGCTCTAAAGAATTACATACATAATCGATTATAGTATACCGGGTGCAAATGGGTCATTGGCCACCCCTATAACACTTTAACGAGTAAACAGATTTATCTCAAATTTGGGTTGATTAGAGCTATTTTTAGATTTTTTACATAGAAATCCAATATGGCCGATATCCTGTTCGACTGGAAATCACATATAAATTGTAAATTCAAATGGAAGACCCTCTACATTTCTACATATTTGGATTCTACGACTTCAAATTCGTACACGTCGAATATCAAATGTCACTTAAGACGCCATTTTTATTTTATCTATCGTAGGTGGTCATGATTTGGTGTAAATTACTTATAATTAAACTAGAATTAGTTGAAAACTCTCAATTTTGTCAATTATTTATTTTTGTTACTTTTATTAAACATTTAAATCAGCAAATCCAGTTTTTTTAACTAAAACTCAATTTTTTTAAATGAAACAGATGGGCCACCCAGTATTAAAAATTGTTTATTCAATTACCATTAAAATGATGTACATAACAACTTTTTTTTCTCAAATAAAGAAGAAATGTTTTTTTTTTTTATTTCGATACAAAATTCTTCTGAAGACATCCCTGTTCAAAAAAGGATAATTACAACATCATATTTTAAATATAAATAATTATTAAGAATAAACAATAAATAATTGAAAAAATTGAGACTTTTAGTTAATTTTAGTTTGATTATAAGCAATTTAGACTAACTCATGACCATATATAGGATGGATAAAAAAAATTCAAAAATAGAATAAAAAATGGCGGCTTACGACACATTTGACAGTAGACCTGTACGTGTTTGAAGTCGTAGAATCCAAATATCTAGAAATATATCGGGTGTTTCATTTTAATTTCTAATTTTCATGTCATTTCCGGTCAAACCGGATGTCGGCCAAATTGGATTTTTATCACATTAGGGTTAAACCCCTCTTAATAAAAATAAATTGAGGCTATTACAGAAACGGAATAAATATTGAAAAATTATTGTTATGTCTGATTAAAATTATTACAAAATTGTGTCAATAATCAAGAGTTACCATTTTTCATTACTATCCCACTTGTTATACCGTATACCGGGTGTAAATGGATCTTGGGCCACCCCTATAACGTTTACACGGGTTAATTGATTTATACCAAATTTTGGTGGATTATAGTAGAGCTATTTTTGGATTTTTCTAAATCAAAATCCAATTTGGCCGACATCCGGTTTGACCGGAAATGACATGAAAATTCAAATGAAACACCCGGTATATTTCTACATATTTGGATTTTACGAATTCAAACACGTACAGGTCGACTGTCAAATGTATCGTAAGACGCCATTTTTTATTTTATTTTTGAATTTTTTTTATCCATCCTATGTGGTCATGAGTTAGTCTAAATTGCTTATAATCAAACTAAAATTAATTAAAAAGTTTCAATTTTTTCAATTATTTAATGTTGTTTCTTAATAATTATTTATATTTAAAATATGATGTTGTAAATAACCTTTTTTGAACAGGGATGTCTTCAGAAGAATTTTGTATCGAAATTAAAAAAAAAATAACATTTCTTCTTTATTTGAGAAAAAAAAATTGTTATTTACATCATTTTAATGGTAATTGAATAAACAATTTTTAATACTGGGTGGCCCATCCGTGTTTCATTTAAAAAAAATGAGTTTTAGTTAAAAAAACTGGACTTGCTGATTTAAATGTTTAATAAAAGTAACAAGAATAAATAATTAAAAAATTAATCGACTTACCTGAAGGATGATTAATTGTAATTATATGAACAATCTCCTCCGAAATGATTACATAATGACACACATGTAGTTACATCACCTTGATGTATTCGGGTTCACATTGTTTAAAGATACACATAAATTTTTGTTAAATACCCACAACCCCGCCTATGTCTTAGCTAATACCTTATCTCTCTGCGTCACCTGTCCGTTGATAAATCCTCACTTCATTTTTTGGGGTATCCACCTCTAAATAGCTCACATACCTAATGGGGTTGACCTTCTGGGGAAGGGTGGGATGTAATCATTTCGGAGGAGATTGTTCATATAATTACAATTAATCATCCTTCAGGTAAGTCGATTAATTTTTTAATTATATTTCCCAATCTCCTCATGATTACCATAATGACACACATGTGGATGTTTTTTTTTTTTTTTTTTTTTTTTTTTTTTTTTTTTTTTTTTTTTTTTTTTTTTTTTTTTTTTTTTTTTTTCCAAATATATATCTTTTATGAGTGCCAAATTAAATGCAAATTAATTCCTTGCTTGCTTGCTATTAATTTTAACGTCTCTTTTCTGCTACCAGGGCTAATCTGGACGGGACCTACAGCTTATCGTGACGGTTCTCAATCACCCTAAACCCAGGACTATGCCTTTGTCATTCAGGTAATCTACCGACTAGCAAGTGTGTAATTGTGCCACCAACCCCTATCAATTCCACGAGATATCCGATCTCATCCGGCCTGGTTACCGGCGTGAATGAAACTGCGCATGACACAAATACCTTTTTGCACTTGCCCAAAGTCTTATCTGACTTTAATTCCACTTGAGATTCATGGGACTCGAATCCACGACCCGAACAATGACCAAGTATAAATGCCGATGCCTCAACCAATCTGGCCACCGTGTCCGGTCAAATTAATTCCTTTACACTCGCACTCCTATGGTATTTTATGTATATTCTAAAAAATATAACGCATAAATTTACAATTAGAAAGACAATGGCCATTTCTCAAACATCAGTTTCCGAAAAGTTATTCTTAGAGATGGTGGGCTTATAAAACTTGTTAGAGGCCCGCACGCCAGTGCCTTTCGTGGTTGCTTGGAAAATGTGCTTGTATTCTAATAAATTGGGTGTATGCCATCGGATGGCAGTAGAAGTAGTTTCTGAAATATATATATCTATTTTTTTTTTTTTTTTTTTTTTTTGCCCGCTACTAGTAAGTAATCCTACCCTCTGCGCAGAAAGAGATTTAGCGCGACAAAACATAATTATGTGTTTTCGGACGAGACCTCGGCTAGTATAGCGACTAAACTATGCGTTGTATTATGAAAAAGTGCCATTGACACGCACTTGAGAATTAAATACAGAATCGATTGGTGAAAACCACGGCTTCGTATCTTTAATATTAACGGAGCGTTCATCCAAACCCATTTCAGAGGCAAGATAACATATGATATTGGCGCCTCTTAAGAGCCAATAACTTTTCAAACCAACCTGCAGTTTTACGGATAGATTCTCTGTCCAAACCCTTTATAAATGCTGCAGCCGTAGATACATGGCGAAAACGATACTACCTGAAATTATTTCTTAACCAACTACATAACGTTTGAGTTAGTGTGATATGGTTTTTAAACTTTAAAATTATTGTGAATTTAATCATCGATCTACTGTCTTTGTTCATGTATAAATAATACAATATTGTCTTAGGTACACTTAAATTCGGGGTTTCAATAAATAATTAAATGAAAGAGGGGCTGACAATTGTCAGATGTCTTAATTCCATCCGAATCTTCTGTGGTTACTGAATCTTCGGATGTTTTTATATTTGAACTCCTTAATTTTGAAAACCTATATGCAATAATAATTTTCCTAAAAGAGTTTCTAACGAAAACCAACTGCTTAATAATTCAAGACTTCTATATTCTTCTCGAGATTGTAAACTAAGATATCGATTTTTAATCTTAAACAAAGCATATATTTAAATAATTCGAGTATTTGATCTAACGTGTTACTCGCTATACAGAAGAGAAGATTCTTTGAATGTCCTACTCCAGAAGGAGACCTCTTCTTAAAAATACCATTCGAATATATTGTCCCTAAAGGAGAAGAAATCGTGTACCTCAGGGTCTTACACTATTGATATCTGTATCAATGATTTCCGCAACACTGGATTAATAGTTGCGTTTTCCATTAGGGGACTACTATAATACCCCTGGCTTTTCCTCTTACAATCTTCTTTAAAACAGTTAAAATTGTTAACATTATTTTGGAATGTTGGCGAACAATGTCGCACTTATTATTTTATTTTAAACCCTTCATCGTTTTTAGTTCATACTCTGTTTCAATGTTTAAATATCTGGATTCCATATCTGCTTCAAAATTGTGCTTCGTATTGATTTATGATTTGAAAATAAGAAATTTTTCTATTTTCGCACTACTTCCAGATATCCAGTGCTAATATACCAAGATTTGGATATCTTGTTTATATACGCAATTTCCGTGGTATTGTCCATTCTTAACAGTACTCGACAGTTACTTTATATATACTTTATATAAGAATTGATTTTAATCTGCTAAAGTTCTAATTGGTGACTATTTTAAGCTTTTTGTTATAAGCTTCAAATCCACAAGTTTGTTCCATGTTACAAAAACTAGCACAATCTTTCAAAAAAGCATCAGAAAATATTTCTGTGACCTTTTAACATCTTCAATCTACCATAAAAAATCATGTCGTAAATCACTTGGGATTTTATAAGTCCTAATATATTTAGCAAAATCGCGAATCCTAACCTCTGCATGATGGTCTAGTCACTTTATTAAATCGTGATATAAAAAATCCTCTTATTTAATTTGTTGAATTAAATATGAACCTATAATGGTTGTTACGTTTCAACCTCTATATAATTAGAAGAACCTTTCAAATATGATTTGATATAATCAAAATTAAAAAATTAATTTTGTTTACAAAGAGAACATTGCTTATATAGGTCTTTGCTTAATTTCCGTCGAATCTTTTTCTTGTTTTTCTCGCCTTCTGTGTGGCGAAACCACCATGAAAATCATCTGTGAAATTTCATCGAAACTTTAGAATCGATGACTCTGACAGAAAGTGAGGTTAAGATTTATGTCACTGCAAAACTTTCTAAATAAAGTGCCATTTCCAAAATCAAACGTTAAATGATAAAAGAAAAGATTGGCTGTTCGCCACATTAAGTAAATAAATAAATAAATAAATAAAGAGAATTATTTCTAGTGTACGATGCACTACAGAACCCCAAGTACTAGTAAATTTGACTGGGTATCCGTATACTTCTATTGGTATTCATTAAAAACGCAATTTGTCTAATTCATCATTTACTAGTTTTGAATTTTTTCCTATTATTAAAATATTGTTTTAGTATGTATAATGACTTTAATGTTCTTATGCAATTTTTTAAGAACCAGTTCTGTAAGCAGTTTTGTAAAAGTAAACGGTGCATAAGATAAACCAAGTAGGTATAAATTTTGGATCTAAAAACACACGTTAGATATTTTTTATGTTTAACATTTATATGAATTAAATATTAATCATATCTAAGGTCAGTAGTACAGAAAACACCATTTCTATACATTAAAGCATAAGCAGTTTTTACAGTTTTCCACATTTTTGGAAACCAAATGTATTTAAATTCTTTAAATTAAATAAATATATATAATAAATATATATATTGTAATGATATTTACAATTTATCTCATAAATTTGGCTGGGTCCTAGTACAAAAAATAATAAACATTACAAACAATATCAAAAAAATTATAAACTGTCCTGCTATATTCCTTTTTCTTGTGTTTTTCTTATATGATTAGTTCTAACTATGATTTCTTTCTCTTCTTCCAAATATCTGCTTCTTATTTCCTAGTTTCTTCAATTATAGATGTTTTCCCCAAAATTTAATCTTGATATAGTTTAGTCTTCCTCCAAATTTTTTTTTACTACTGATTGAGTACCATTCCAAATTTTATAAATTTTCTTTAACATTTTTTTTTCTTTTTAATTAAAACTATATTTTCTAATTATTTTAATATATAATATATAACTTTTTACATCTCTTTTCCTTTAACCATTCAATATCTCTTTTTTTACAAAATTTTTTCTGACAATTCAAAAAAATTATATCTCAATAATTTTTTTTTTGTTTATTATTTTCTTTACCACTAGATTTTTTTTTAAAAACTACCTCAGCCTTATTTTAGATTATTAACCTTATATTCCCTTTTTACTATCTGACTTAAATTTCATGTATTACAATTCCAAAATTTCGATTTTATTATAACATCTTTCATTATTTTAATAACTTTTAAGATTTTTTCACTTTTCTTCAATTTATTGCCAATCTATGTATAATACCTTTCTTTTCCTATTCTTCACCTGCATATCAACTCTCCTATCTTATTTAATAAACATAACAATTAACTTTGAATAATCTTTTAATAAATTAACTTTTAAACACAACTTTATCAATATTAATATAATTTTTCTGCTATTTAACTCATTTCAAACACTATCATATATCAAATTAATTGCTAACTTGTATATTAACTCAATTATAAACATCTCCTAATAACTATTTGAACAGAAAAAAATTTTTATTTTTTTTTATTTTATAACATTCCCATATACAGGGTGACATATTTTAAATTTTTATAACAAATTCCCAAATTTTTATTTCAAAATTTTATCCAAAAGATTCTTTTGAAACAAAATTCTGAAATAGAAAATTTCTCTAGTTTATATTGTGTCTTATGATAAAAATCTATATATCTGATTTATGTGAAATATTCCACGAATTGATTCTGTATAAATGTCCTTTAAAATATAACTATTGTTCCCATTATCGTTCTCAATTACATATGGTCCCTCAAATGGTAACTGTAGTTTTGCACATTGATGTTTCTTTTTATTTGGAATTTGTAATGCTTTAACAATTACTATATCCCCTTTATAAAACTTTTTTTGGTTTAATTTTCTTCCTTCTTTTTTTTACATACCTATCTGCAGTCTTATTTAAATTTTTATTTACTTGATTTATAATTTCTGCATATGTTTTATTTTGTATTTTCCTCCATGGTCTTTCAGGTAATATATTTTTCATTACTAACATAGGAGTTTCTAATGTATTTACATTTGGTACTTGATTTATATACTCATTAATTTCTTTTAATTTATTTTCCCAATTTTGATGATCATGATGAGTTAAAATTCTTAAATATTTTATTATCTCTCTTATATAACGTTCTGTAGGATTTGCTGCTGGATGTCTTATGCTATTATATCTAGGTTCAATACCATTTTCTTTAAAATATTGCTGTATTCTATTATTAGTAAAATACGTGGCATTATCTAATATGCACTTTTTCGGTTTTCCTACTTCTTTAAAATACATTTGAAACTTTTCAATTATAATTTTAGTATTGGTTTTTTTACAAGGATACAACATAATAAATTTTGAAAAAATATCTAATATTACTAGAATATGTCTATTTCCTTGATAACTAGAAATTAAATTAGATATAAAATCTATTGATATTAGTTCTAATGGTTTCTGGGCTAAAATTGACTTTGGTGTACCTTCATTATGATGATTTTTACTTTTAGCAAATTGACAAATATAACATCTATTTAAAATATTTCTTGTTAATTTATAATCATGTTTTGTTATATAATTTTCCCTAAAAATTAACCAAGTTTTCCTAATTCCTATATGCCCATATTTTTCGTGTAATCTTCTTATGATTGTTGTTGCCAAATTTTCTGAAATTACATATAATTCTTCTCCTGCATTCTCTCTATACCATATTCCTTCATCTTCTTTCCAATGTGATCTATTTTTTTCTTTCTCATTCAGATTTTTCTGATCTTCCTTAATTTCTTGTAGTGAAAATATTCCCACTTCTTCTTTCAGTATATTGACTCCGATTTTAACTTGATTTTTAGAGTTGTTTTCTTCTCCATCCATTCTAGTTATGGCATCTGCTATTATATTTAGCTTTCCAGAAATATGCCTTATTTCGTAATCATACTCCTGTAATAATAACGCCCACCTATGAATCCTACTGTTACCAAATTTATTGTTCAAAATTGCAATTATACCCATATTATCGGTTTCTAATTTGAATTTATTACCTAACAAATAGAATCTTAATTTCGTTATACTAAAAATTATACTTGCCAACTCTAATTCACCCACACTATAATTTTTTTCATATTTCTTCGTAGTTCTTGAAACAAAACTTATAGGTACTTCTGTATCATCTCTAACTTGTAACAACACTCCAGCCAATCGAAACATTGATGCATCTGTTCTTACAATAAATTCCTTCTCATAGTCTAGATGAAATATTTTTAATTTGCTTTCAAAATCCTTTTTTATCTGTTGAAATGCCCATTCTCTTTCGTCAGTCCATTTCCAAATTGTTTCTTTCTTCAACAATTCTATTAATGGTATTTCCTTACTTGTAATATCTGGTATTATTCTTTTAAAATAGTTAAGCATTCCTAAGAATCCCCGTAGTGTCTTAAGATTATGTGGTCTTTTAAATTCTCTTATTAGTTTTATTCTTTCTGGATCCATTTCTATTCCCTGCTCATCTATCTTATACCCCAAATAAACTACTTCTTTCTTATAAAATTTACACTTATTTATATTTAATTTTAAACCTGCTTCATCTAACGCTTTCATTACAATTTCCAAATGTGTTTGGTGATCCTCTATTTTTTTTGAAAAAATTAAAATATCATCAATGTAGTGCAATACAAATTTTTCATATTTGTTTAATATCTTATGGAGTGCCCTCACTAAAGCAGCACAAGCACTTTGCAAGCCAAAAGGTACCACACAAAATCGATATACTACCCCATCAATTGAGAAACCAGTGTAATCACGACAATCTTTATGTAATGGAATGAGCCAAAAACTATGTTTTAAATCCAATTTTGAGAAAATTTTTGTATTTGTAATTCTACCAAGAATTGCCTCTGTTGATAATGGTGCTTCATATTGTGGTATTGTAACCTTATTTATCGTTCTAGCATCTAAACATAATCTTATTTCATTATTTTTCTTTTTTACTATGACTATTGGATTAATAAATTGTGTATTACTGAATTCTATAATGCCATCTTTTAATAATTTATCAATTTCCTGATTAACTTGATCTTTATATTTATATGGAATTGGATAAGTTTTTATTTTAAAATTGTTAACCTCTCTTAATTTCATAATATGAACATATTCCTTTGCAACTCTTGACTCCTTTGAAATTAATTTATTATACTTCATTACTAATTCATTAACTCTACTTAAATACTGTTCCTCACAATCTATTACCATTTCCCTATCAATTTCATCTATTTCTTCTGTAACATTAGCATATTCCTCACAACACATATTCATATTAATTATATTTTCTGTTACCCTACTACCACTTATCTGTTTATCGATAATAATTTCTACCCAATTTTGATCTATTCTAATTTTACTTGTTTCATAATTAATGATGGCATTATATTTTTGCAACTGGTCATTACCTAAGACTATGTCTAGTTCTATGTTAGGAACGATAATTAGTTGAAAATTTACTAAATTGTTATTTATTAATAAATTTATGTTTATAGATTTATTAACCTCACATAATTTTTTTTTATTTACACCCATCAATGTTAATTTTGATATTTTAACAATGTCTTTTCGCACTTCAGGCAGCTTGTCGATAATACTTTGATTTATAATAGATATTTCTGAACCTGTGTCTATAATTACTTTAAATCCTAGATTGCAAATTTTAGTTTTAAAAATTATTAGTCCTAAACTTTGATTTTCTATTAATTTATTGTCCAACTTAATAAATTCCCTAGGATGTTCATAAGTACAAATATATAGATTTTTTTCTTTGTCTAAAGTGCGATTTATTAAAAATTTTGGGTTGAATCTGTACTAGATTCCCCAATGTCATGAGATTTATTTTCTATTTCTACCCCACGAAAATTACTATGAGTTGATTTATTATCAACTGTTACATAATTACATTGTCTTTCTCTATTTTCAGAATTAGATCTTGGTCTATTATGACTATCATTGTTATTACTTGCATTGTTACTATTATTTTGTCTATACCCTTGTTGATAAAATGTTCAAGAATTTTGATTATATGAATTTGACATATTATTTTGTATACCACGATTCTGTCTATGGTCATTATTGTTTCTTCGGTCATTACTAACATGTCTGTTGTCATTAATATTGTTATTATTTCTTGTATTGTTGTATCTATAATTATTATTATTATTGTGATTATTATATTTGTAACTATTCTCATTTTTACTGTTGTATTGTCTATTATAATTCTGTTCATTTATTAACTCTTGGTAATTCTTATCTTTATTTCTACTGTCATTATAATGAGTTGTATTGTTTTGTCTTGTTCTGTTATTGTAATTGTATTCGTTATAAATATTATGTCTAGTACGTTCAATTCTTTTTAAATAATTCCCTAATTGTTCCATATTCTTAATATTTTGTATGGCAATTGTTTCAGATATCTCTATTTTAAAATGTCGAGATAAAAACATAACTATCTCTTCCTCTTTCATCTTTGGTTCTAAATATTTTGCTGTTGTAAATAATTGCATTGCATAATTATTGAAATTATTACCTCTTTTCTCGTCAAATTTACCAAAATATAACTTTTCTCTCACACTACCTTGTGCACTTTCACCCCAAAAATAATTCATAAATAACTTTTCAAACTCTTCAAAATCTGTAATTTTTTCTTCCACACTATCAAACCAAATTAATGCTTGGTTATTTAAATTTTCTGGTATAATTTCCTTCAAATCCTCAGTAATTTTTACATGTTTTACCTTATTCTTAATTACCTTAATAAATACCTTCCCAGGTAGCAGAGTGACGTGTTAAAGACGTTGAAAATTGGTGTATTCTCGTCAACTGACGTAATTTGGGCCAAAACATGACGTGAAAAAAACGTTGTTAGGTGGACGTTTTTAAGACGTCATAAAAAAACGTAATATATTCGTCGAATTTTGGTATTAGTTTTCGAATAAATATATAAAATCGTATTTTTTAGAAATTTGTTTATACCTAGTCAGTGCACACCGACATTCCCAATAAAATTAAAACAGAAAGTTATTTTTACTCGGAAAGATTTCGCGCGAAATCGTAGCCTTAACCATGTATTGAATAATATATTAGAAAATAAACTAAAATATAACCAACAATTATTATTACATAGACAATAACGAAAACAGAACTTTATAAATTCCTAAGGAAATTTATTAGAAATCACTGTCTTTGCGGTGGCCCAGTGTTGCCTGTTGCCTGTTGCCTGATAATTATCGATATCTAACATAATTTTTCTTAATCTTGCTTACGAACTGATAAATCGATAATGATAACCTATAATGTAGCTAATTAGATAGAGATAAAAATTTCAAATAAATCAATATATCAATTTTTTTCTGATAGTTTATCCTGAAATCTACTAATTTTGTGGTCATATTCCAATAATTTTAGACTAGACGTTTGACGTCTGGCAACCCTGCGTCCGCCTTTGGTATCGAAGCTTCGGCGCAATACAAGCCATTTTGTTGTGTTGTGCTTTTGTGGTTACAGTTATTATTTAATTCAATTACGATTTTCATTTAAATAAAAAAATAATCAAACTACTTTTTAACCACGGCTGCTGGAGTTAGAAAATATTGTTCTTTCAAATTCATATGATGAAAAATTTTAAAATGGGATGCACGTGTGCGAGTGAAATATTTATTACAAATATGCTTTGCTAATTCGTACTAATCGTTCACAGGTAAATTTATTATTACTATTTAATATAATATACAAATTAATTAAGTTATAAATCGTTCTCAGAATCCTACTTTTAGGTTAAACAGGAGTCTCGTGCTCTTGTTTTACAATAATTTATTTGATACCAAGTTACGATCTATAATGAATATGAGCTGTTTATCAAATATACTAAACACTATCGACAATTTAAAGTTAAAAACCAGGTAAGCCCTAAGACTAATGTCATTCATATAATTTAGCTTCTTTTATTTTCAGTACTTGAAGACAGTTCAGTAAATGAAAAGATCTTTCTTGTTAGTTAGTAGACTCTAGAACTAGTATGATGTCCTCTACGCCCCTATCACTGATCAATAGTTTACCGGATCAAAAATGGAAGGAAGGCGGCTTTGAATGGATTATATCCTGTCTTAAGTTAGCCAAAAAGCAGTGGTAAAGCAGAAAACCATAGAACGAGCAAACATAAAACCGATGAGACAGCAAGATGGTAGCGCTTGGGAACGCTCAAATCATTAAGTTCTTGTTGTGCCCCCTTCTTGATGTAAGGGTAACAAAAGATATATACAACGTTGGAGAGAAGAGTTACAGAAAGCGCGGATACGTTAGACATAAAAACTTACCCAGGATGTTGGATGACCTTACAAGTGATTTCCTACAGGTTAGTGTTTCATATATCCACCTTAAAAGATATGCAGTATTCTACCATACAATTTAAGAAACACTTTAACCATTTATTTCTTTTTTAGGCATTTAAATCCGTTACCGGTTGATTTTATTAGCACATGCTACAATCAGGTTAGCACCAAAAAAGGAAGAGAAAAGAAAGGAAGGAATTCAATCCATCAAATGTCACATTCAAGAAAAATTAATTAAAAGAAGAATTAATGATTTAACTGTGAAAGGAAATGTCAATAAAATATAAAGTAAACAATAGTGAGATTATTATTAAAACAAGGTTTGTAGTATCCTTTTTATAAATAAATTGGGAATACATTACTCTATTAGGAGACTTAAAATTTGGCCTAAGATTTTAATGCCTAAAAAATTTTAGCCCGTAACACGATCTCTTAACAGGACTAATACTAATGTAAAAAGTGATAGACTTTGGCGAAGAAGATGGAGGAGGACTAGTGGTGGTTCATTCTTAGTGGCTACCCCCCTGTAGCTTCTCAGTAATGCTCAACATGTTATTATATTTTCAGTTTATTTTTTATGTTTCTATCAATTAAGATTTATATAAGAATGCGTTTTCATTTTGCTAATAAATTATACAGGTGTCTTGCAATATTGTGAAGATTTTTGAACTGAAATACCTTCGAAAGAGTGCCGTTTTGACTACCTAATCGTCTTTAATAATCTAAAAATGAATTTAAGTAAGTTGTCCATCCAGTTAAACAGCAGAAATCACTGCGAATTTTTATTTTTAAATGGGATACTCCGTGTGCATGTGTTTAATGAAAAATATAGTGGGAATGGGAAAAAATGCATTCAGACAAAACCTCTCTTTTTTCGTATCTCATTCGAAGTTATTTTAGTTTAAAAATCGTCAAACTACTGTTGGATATCCAGTATTTGAATATAATTTGTGTAATTATTTCTTTTATGAATTCCGAGGATATTATGTTTTTTACAGTAAAAAAATACAATTATTAAATCTAAAATAACCTCAAAATGGATGTTTAATTATACGTCAAAAAAAACGTAATTTTTACGTAAAAAAAGACGTCATTGGTCTGTGACTTATGACCCTGTTTATCACGTGTTTTTCACGTCATTCATATACGTAAATAATGACCACTATTCAACGTCTTTAACACGTCACTCTGCTACCTGGGTTAGGATGGATTTTTTTTATATCCCCTTCAAATTTATGTTCCCCTTTTGTTATCATATAAGTATTTATAAACTGCCTTTCTATTCCTCTAACTTCTTTTTCTTGATTTTTTTTAATTCCTGTAGATATTCTTCTTGTAGAATTTCCACTTTTTGTTCCATTTCTTTTAACTTCTTATTGATTTCTTCTTTTTCTGTTTCCTTATTATTATCATTAATTTGACCTTTAGTTTTACCTATTTTATCATTAATTATTTCTATTTCTTTCTTGACTTTTTCCACTTTAATCTCCAATCCATATTCTCCATTCCTTTGTTCTTCTCTCATTCTTGTTTCTATTGCCTTCATATTTCGATTAAGATTTTCATCGATGCCTGTTATTGTATTAATCCATTTTTCTTCTAAATTTGACATTCTTTCACTTGTATCTTGTACTTCCAGTTTGACTTTTTCAATTTCTACTTTTACTTCTTCTTTAGATTTTCTTTCTTTTTCTTGTAATATAGCAAATTTTTCATCTTGCACTTTTTCTACTTCTATTATTCGTCCTATCATTTCAATCCTTATTTCTTTTTTTGTTTCTTCTAATTTGTCAATCATTTCTATCTTATTTTTTTTAATTCTTGTGTTATTCCTATTATTTTATTCCCCATCTCCTGCATTATTTCTTCTTTCATATCATCAATTTTCTTCGTATTTTTATCCATTTTCTCACCCATATTCTGCATTTCTTTTTGATTATTATCCAATTTCTTTCCCATTTCTTTTCCCATTTCTTGCATTTCTCTTAAGCGTTCTTCTTTATCTTCTTTTCTATTATCTTGCATTGTTTTTTCAAATTTTTTTCTATTTTCATCCATTTTCTGAATCATCATTTGCATCATGATCTCTAGTTTATCTTGTTTTTGTTCTTCCTGTCTTACATGTTCACTTCTTTCTTGAATTTCTTCTATATTTTGTTCATGCATGTCTTCAATATCTCCTTGTCCTACTTCCAACTCTTCCTCTTCTTCCATTTGTCCGATCTTTTTTCCCCCTCTTAAATCCATTTTATTTTGATTTACTCTAACACTTCACTTGTATCTAATAACTTAATTTTAGTATAATAATAAATGTCCACTCTGTATTTTTTCTTTAATTACGTCACAAATGTCACTATTTACGAAATTGCTTATGTCAGTTCTTTGTATTTGTCAGATACTGTCAAATTATACTGTCAAAATTTATGATTTTAATGAAGCTATTACTTTATTTTTATATTGGCAATAAATTCAAGTAAGTAATAGAATCTTACCAATAGTATTCCTAATGTGATTTTCTTTAGTATTTGAATGATTTTGCAGTTTTATGTCATGCAAAACATTTGATATTTAGTGACGCTGGTGTCTATAGGTGCTGGCAATTAAATCCATCTGGAAGATCATTTTTCGGAAGCAGGAAAAAACACAAAAGTTTCAACGATGAACAAAAATACTTTTATTTTTATTAAAAAATATGGTTGAGAACAAATTATGAGTGCAAAACGGCAAGGCAACAAAACTCACTATTGCATTGCATACCGGCACAACAAGACATGTTCAAACTCTAAACATTTAGGTAACAATACAATAACTGCACAGTCGTCTTTAATTTCCGACACACAACCCACTTCACATTAAAGCTAGAATAACAACTTGTTTATATTGCCAATTTAAAAGCTTGTATCATCATTTATTGAATGATGAATAATGCTCGACCATAAAAATGCCGGTAAAATCGTGTGATATTTTTGTATACGCAACCCGTTGCGAAATGTATTGTCCGACAGTCAAAATGCTAATGCCTCAATCATCGTTATTCGCGCGTAACTATTGCTCACCCCCTTCTCTCCCTCTCTTCCGATCGCCACCCGGTGAACGAGAGTCAATTACCACGTATTTAACTCCTTAAATATATATTATTTTTTGTTACGCAATGAGTGGAAAAGAGTTAGAGAAGCTGGCAGATAAAGAGAAAAGTAGCAAATTTGTCTAGTCGGTTAGGTCAGTCCATTATTGAGTAACAGGGAGGGAAACATACGAAAATTCCAATTTGAAATATGCTGGAAATGTATTACATGAAATATTAAACATATAATTAATATTTACTGGTTTAATTTAGTACTGAAATTTAACCATACTGGCGCGCGCGACGAGCAAAGGAAAATGAATGTTGAAGAAATAATGAACACATTTTAGGTGATACTAACTTTTTCTCAAAACGAACTCGAAGGACCAGATACCATATAACAGGAAAACTTAAATTCACAAGATAATTAAAGTTTCCGTTGCTTTTGCTCACCCAGTAGAATAAGATTCAAACTAAATTTTATAAAAGGTGACATTAAAACATGACTAAAATTACGAACGAATAACAACTAAAAGTAAATAACCTATCCTAAGAAACTAAAAGTGACGAAGCACAATTACAACGTATAATTTTCTTAAACGAGAAGAAATTTTATAAAACTTTTTTTGAAAATGAGATAAACACATGAACTACGAACTAGCAAAAATATAATCTGAAAAAGTAGTGGCAAACCGAGAATTGTTACGTCAAAGCTCTGTGTTAGGCAAAAGGGACAACTTTACAATAGGTCGAACATAAACTCCATCATGAGTTTTAATTTTGACTGAACGTGATTTGCCATCTTTTCCGGGTATTAACTCTAATATTCTAGCTAGGGGCCACTTTAAAGGAGGGGTATCATCCTCTCTTAGCAGAACTAAATCATTCACTTGGAATTCCGGAGTAGGCTCCATCCATTTGGGCCTGTTTTGTAGCCTGTTTAGGTAATCGACCTTCCAACGTTTCCAAAACTGTTGTTGTAACTGTGAACATTGTTGCCAAAATTTGATACGATTAGGTGGAATGTCAGATATATTCTTCTCTGGAAATGATGTCAAGGGTACGCCTATGAGAAACTGCCCTGGAGTAAGTGAGTTAAGATCTGAAGGATCGTTTGATAAAGGACAAAGAGGTCTACTATTTAGAATGGCTTCTATTTGAGCAAAAATTGTTGAAAGTTGTTCAAACGTAAAAGTGGAATTTCCCATGAGCCTAACAAGATGATATTTTGCACTTTTTATTGCGGATTCCCACATCCCTCCCCAATGAGGTGAATGCGGAGGGATAAACTTCCATGATGCTTCAGTGGACAAAAGGTATGATTGAATTGAACTCATTGTTGTGTCATTAATTAGAAATTGATGTAAATCTCTCAATTGATTTTTTGCGCCCTGAAAATTGGTCGCGTTATCGCTGTAAATGACAGCGGGACACCCTCGACGGGCAATTAATCGTTTTAGGGCTGCTAAAAATGCATCCGTGGTGAGGTCAGACACCAACTCTAAATGTACGGCTTTGGTAACCATACAAACAAACAACGAAAGGTAACATTTTTGAATGGGAGCCTTTTTCAATGTTGAAGACTTAATAAAGAAGGGCCCCCCAAAATCAACGCCTATTTTTTGGAAAGGTCTTGCTTTAGTGATACGATCAGCTGGTAGATCTGCCATGATCTGATGATGTTTTTGAGCATTAAATCGGTGACAGGTTGTACATTTTAATAAGATTCTTTTGATCTCACGCAAACCGTCTAGGGGCCAGTAACGCAATCTGACGTTTGAAAGGACATTTTGAGGGCCACTGTGGCCCAAACGAATGTGATTTGATTTTAATATTAACGAGGTCAGTTTGCATTTATTGGGCAAGAGTATGGGGTGTTTGTGATCGTATGGCAAGTCTGAATGTTTCAACCTCCCTCCCACTCGAATTAACTTTTGAGAATCCAAAAAAGGGTTCAACGACAGAATTTGTTTATTTGCCACCGATGTTTCGTTTTGTAATGATTGAATTTCTTTGTTAAAATAACAGAATTGAATTTTAATTAAAATGAATGTTAAAGATTGATCAAGTTCATCTATGGTAAAGGCACCTGTCCTTTTGTCTCTTGGGTGACGTGCATTATGCACGAAACGAAAAATGTAAGCGAAAGAATTGATTAATGTGGAAAATGAATTGAACTTGTCAAATATGTTGACCCATGGGTCGGGTATGACCCGCACCGTTTGGAGAACTGTCTTTTTAAGTTCTGGAGGGGTTGCTACGAGTTTAAAGGTGTCAAGTTGATTAAAATCATTATGATGTTCACTAAGAAATTTTGGCCCACCAAACCAAAATGGAAGTTTATCTTTTTGAAAGTGTCCTCTAGACAATAGATCTGCAGGGTTTTTCTCAGACCTTACATGTCTCCAATGAAAATTCTTTGTTAATTCCTGAATTTGTGAAACCCTATTGCTGACGAAAACTGACCAGCGAGAAGGATGTCCTCTTACCCAAGACAGAGCGATGTGTGAATCTGTCCACAAATTGACAGAGTTAAACTGAATTTTTTGGTTTAAACTAAGAATTATACGATTTACCAACATCGCCAACAACACCATTGATGAAAGCTCTAATTTAGGGATGGTTAAAATCTTGCTAATGGGAGCTACCCTTGATTTTGAAGTAAGTAAAGCACAATGGATCGAATTGTCCGAATAAACTGATCTTACATAAATGCTACATCCATAGGCAACTGAACTTGCATCACAAAATGCATGAAGTTCAACACATGAAATTTCTTTGCTTAAAACTATGTGTCTAGGGATTGTTACATCCTGTAAAACAGTTAAATTTTTACAAAATTCGCTCCATTCTTGTAAAACCCTGTGATCTTGTATAATTTCGTCCCACCCTAATTTCAATAACCAAAGTTGTTGCATAATGAGTTTGCCGTGTGCTAACAAGGGGTTGACCAATCCCAACGGATCAAAACAGCTCGAAATGGTTGAAAGAATTATGCGTTTTGTGAGATGGTGCAAAGGAAGGGATGAAGGGGTGGCTATTTGTAATGCATCTGAGTTAGGATCCCATTTAAGCCCTAGTATCTTGCAAGGAGCATTTTCTAAATTCAGATCTTTCGCTTCCGAATGCTGTTCTGATTTTGAAAATTGCACATTAGAACAAAATTTATGTAATTCAAAACTGTGAGGACTTAGACATTGAACTAGTTCGTGTTTAAGTGTAGAAAGTTCATTAATTGAATCTGCTCCAGCTAAGATATCATCTACATATGTTTGTTGAAGTATTGCTTGATGAGCCAAACCTAAAGTAGGGTTCTGATAGGCTATTTCATTCAAAACACGACATGCAACGTAGGGAGCACTTTTTTGTCCGAAACTAACGGATGTTAGCTCGATGCATTGAAGTGGGTCAGCTGGTGAATTTCGCCACAAAATATTTTGTAAAAAATTATGAGCTGGGTTCATTTCGATTTGCCTATACATTTTCTGAATGTCGGCTGTTAAAACATAGTTGAAAGTGCGAAACCTTAAGAGAATATCAACAAGTTCAGGTTGGACCCTAGGACCAGTCAATAAAATGTCATTTAATGAAACTTTAGATGTAGTTTGGCAAGAAAAATCAAACACAACACGAAGTTTGGTGGAAACGCTTTGGTCTCTGATGACACAAAGGTGGGGGGCAAAATATTTTTGTTCGTTTTTATCATTCTTAAGCTGTAATGGAATTAACCGACCATGCTTATGTGATAAATACTCATCAACGAATTTTTTATATTCAACAAAAAGTTGAGGATTGTTTTGAAATTTTCGTTCTAGTGACAAAAACCGATGCTTTGCAATTTGGAATGAATCTCCCAACTGGGTGTGCGCAGTATTGTTCCTCAAGGGCAAGTCCACCTGAAATTTCCCATTTGGTAGTTGAATTGTAGTAGATTTGAAAATGTTTTCGGCCGCTTGATCTTCTTCCGACAAAACCTTCTTGACTTCTACCTCTTCTTGCACCCAAAAACGCTCCAACAATTGGTTGGTAGTTGGTGATGTTGTTAATTCATGATGTGGTGAATCATCTCCTGGATTTTCCCTAGATGAATTGAACGGTTTTTTACTTGTGTTTGAACATGAGGTATGCACCGCAACGTTGTTGTCAAATAAAAGGTAAAATGGATTTTCAGTTTGAAAATTGTAATCAACATTTACAGAAGTTGGGGAATAGTTTTGACATGGGACTGTTTCTTTGTCTGGAATGATATGTGAAAGGTGATTTGTACTGGTACCACACAAAATTTCATCTCCTATATCGGAGATGGTGGAAAACTTGTTTGATGAAAGTTTTGATGATTGTTGTAAGTGTCCCTCTTCAGACACTTCTTGTGAGCTGAGAGGTTGATAATGAATGTTAGATGAATGTTTTGATGATTGTTGTGATTGTTTTGATAATTGTTGTGATTGTTTTGATAATTGTTGTGAGTGACCCTCTTCAGACACTTCTTGTGACCTGAGGGGTTGGTAATGAATGTTAGATGAGTGTTTTGATGATTGTTGTGATAACTGTGTATGATTGGTACCAGACAATAACTTAGGTTCAAGACCATATGTGTTAGTATGATTTAGTATGTTGACATTTGACATTTGAACATGCTGAGAATTCTTTTGTAATTGAGGGGAACTAGGGAAATTCCCTGCTAGAATCCATCCGAAATGAGTATTGACTAAGGTAGGCAACCCAGTGCCTAGTTTATGAATACCTGGCTTAATCAAATCGTAATAGAGATCTGCCCCCAGCAAGATATCTATGTCTGATGGTATGTAAAAATCTTTATCTGCGAGTTGGGACTCAAACTTACTAGGTATTTTTAGTAAATTAGAGTCCAATGGTACCTGAGGAAGTTTGTAGGTGATTTGCGGTATCACAGCACAAGTAACTTTGAAATCTACAAACGGTGAATAAGTTGAAATTAACCTTACATCAGCTAAGCCCCTGAGTATTTGATCGTTTTGGCCTATGCCTGATACTTGAATTGAATTTTGTTGAGATTTTAGACCTAATTTACTAAAAAATTGATCAGAGACAAATGACATCTGACTGCCACTATCTAAAAGGGCTTTAGCAATGATTTGTTGACCTGTTTGATTTTGTACTTGAATTTGGGCCGTAGCTAGTAAGATATAGTTTGTTGACGGTTGATTTTTAAGTGCAGATAAAGATGTTTGTGCTAGTCATCTTGACTGGTGTGGTGTATTTCTACTGATGGCCCCCTGACTATAAGATCGCTGAAGTGGGGGGTTGTTATCATTAGACAAAGTGTTATGGAAAGAAGGTTGATTGTGAGATTGATTTTGAGGACGGTGTTGAGGCTGATTATCATGAAGTAACGAGTGATGACGTTGATTACATATGGCACAATTTGATTGTGAAAGACAAGTGTGCGATGAGTGATTCTTTCCCAAACAATTGAAACACAATCTGTTATTCGCTGTATAAGACCTTCTCTCAGTAATATTCAACGCTAAAAATTGAGGACAAGAGTAAATTTTATGTTCTTTGCTGTTACACATGTTACATTCAAGATTATAAGAAGGTACCTGACTACCTGACCTAAGGGCAGGCTCTCTTGATGGTTGTGCTGCTGCATGAAATGAAACCCTAGCTGATCTTGGAACCTGTGGCGCATGATTGTTTGACCTATTTGATTCAGGTTGTGAAGGAGTTACCTGAATTGCTTCGATTACCTGACATTTTTTTTGTAAAAATTCAAATAATGTATGAGGAGTGCTCAATTCAGTTGAGACAGCCTGTTCCTCAAATGCTTTTCGCGACGAGTAATCTAATTTTACTGATATTATTTGAGTGATCAGCGACTCAAAAAGTGCTTTATGGTCATGATTTAAAGTAAGCAATGACTCATACGTCGACTGCGTGGTCGTGATGAAAGCTTTTAAATTGGCACTATTACATTTCTGCAAATCGTTCAATGATAATAACTTTTGGAAATGAGTTGACAGTACCTGTCTTACATTGTTATATCTCTTATGTAACAAATTTAATGATATTTGAAAGTTATCATCAGTGATAGGCAAAGCCTCTATTAATTTAAGCGCTTCTCCGGACAAGTGGGAGCGCAAATAGAACAACTTCTCCGAATCTGAACCTAATTGAGCATTGTTTGTTATCAGTGAATTAAATAAATTTATGAAAGAATTATATTCCAATGGGTCACCACCAAATGACGGAATTGATATCTGTGGTAAACGCAACCTGGACGGTGACGCAAACGCGTGTGATTGAATCTGAATTGGAGGTGGATTATTTTGAATAACTGTTGGTGAATTTAAATTTTCCAACATTGTTGTTAATTTAGCAAATAAGTCAAAATAAATATCTTCAGTTACTTCCCTGTCCAGGTCCGTAATCTCTAATTGCTCTATTTCTGATTGAATATCTGAATATTTCAAAAAATATGTTTTTATACGTTCAAGTTTTGCTAGGATGGGACCTTTTTCATTGCAATTAGGATTATCATTAGCCCAATTAACTGTTTTTGTTATCTGTGCTTTGCAAACCCCCCTAGATTTTTTCAGTTGATCCATTGCTTATAGTGTTCAAATTACGAGAAAGTTGCTGTATTTGTTTTATTAACGTACTTTTATTACCTAAATAATTTTCACAAAAAATGCGTTAAGTTCGGTATGTCAAAAAAAAATTGGCGTGGATTTTAATACAAAATCTAAATTTTCCCTTTTAACCGACAAGTGTAACCAACAATTTTATTTTCCGAATTTCAGCTAAATTGTGGCTAAGTGTCGCTTATAAGCAGAAAGAGTGAAATTTGATAAGGTATAGCAACACACCGAAACTTAAACCCTTTTGAAACAAGATGATAAAACAATAAATCAGAAATTAATTATTAAAATTAAAATTCCGCAAAAAACAAAGAAATGAAAAACTACAGATCAATTGTGCTTGGACAGTTTGTAGTTAAAAAAGCACACAATGTATACGTAATTTTACGCTACAAATTCTTAACAGGTTAATTTATGATTACAAGTTCCTAGACAAAATCTTAATAACCAAATTTTACTTTGATAAACGAATGTTCATTTATAAATGACAAAATCACTAAATTAAATGTTCAAACCAAAGTCAACCGTTAGTATTGACTACTCAATTTGTAGTAATATTATCAAAATGTTAAAGTAGAATTTCTGTACCGTCAAAGGCACCGTAAAAATATTTTAAATTACCAAAAACATAAAATATTAAATGTTGAAAGATAAATTTCGCTCAAAATTCACTTACTATGCATCATAAAAAAAAACAAAACAATATCCCCCCTTAACATTTGTACAGCTTATACCGAATTTGACTGATTTTACATAAAAAAAAACAAAGTTATCAAGCTGATTTAATAACAAACCCTTGAACCCCAATAACTAGTCAAACAACAAAACCCCACAAAAATGTTTGTTCATAATACCTTGATAAATTTCTGGATGTATTTCGGTTGGAAACTGTCCGGCTTGGCAATTGATTCTTCTTAAATTTTTCAGATTGTTGATGGGTATTTCTATTTTTCTTAACTTCAAATTCTTCCAAACTTCTTAAATTACAAATCCGGTGGCGAAGGACCATGAATGATTTTGCAGTTTTATGTCATGCAAAACATTTGATATTTAGTGACGCTGGTGTCTATAGGTGCTGGCAATTAAATCCATCTGGAAGATCATTTTTCGGAAGCAGGAAAAAACACAAAAGTTTCAACGATGAACAAAAATACTTTTATTTTTATTAAAAAATATGGTTGAGAACAAATTATGAGTGCAAAACGGCAAGGCAACAAAACTCACTATTGCATTGCATACCGGCACAACAAGACATGTTCAAACTCTAAACATTTAGGTAACAATACAATAACTGCACAGTCGTCTTTAATTTCCGACACACAACCCACTTCACATTAAAGCTAGAATAACAACTTGTTTATATTGCCAATTTAAAAGCTTGTATCATCATTTATTGAATGATGAATAATGCTCGACCATAAAAATGCCGGTAAAATCGTGTGATATTTTTGTATACGCAACCCGTTGCGAAATGTATTGTCCGACAGTCAAAATGCTAATGCCTCAATCATCGTTATTCGCGCGTAACTATTGCTCACCCCCTTCTCTCCCTCTCTTCCGATCGCCACCCGGTGAACGAGAGTCAATTACCACGTATTTAACTCCTTAAATATATATTATTTTTTGTTACGCAATGAGTGGAAAAGAGTTAGAGAAGCTGGCAGATAAAGAGAAAAGTAGCAAATTTGTCTAGTCGGTTAGGTCAGTCCATTATTGAGTAACAGGGAGGGAAACATACGAAAATTCCAATTTGAAATATGCTGGAAATGTATTACATGAAATATTAAACATATAATTAATATTTACTGGTTTAATTTAGTACTGAAATTTAACCAGTATTCTTCCAAATGTAGTACAATTTTGAAAAATCAATCTCAGAAGACTCTCTGCCCAGATTAATTTATGCCCGATTACTGTGTGCCCCAATATTACTTTGAGGGCCCCACGTTGGGCGCCATTTGTAATGATATTTACAATTTATCTCATAAATTTGGCTGGGTCCTAGTACAAAAAATAATAAACATTACAAACAATATCAAAAAAATTATAAACTGTCCTGCTATATTCCTTTTTCTTGTGTTTTTCTTATATGATTAGTTCTAACTATGATTTCTTTCTCTTCTTCCAAATATCTGCTTCTTATTTCCTAGTTTCTTCAATTATAGATGTTTTCCCCAAAATTTAATCTTGATATAGTTTAGTCTTCCTCCAAATTTTTTTTTACTACTGATTGAGTACCATTCCAAATTTTATAAATTTTCTTTAACATTTTTTTTTCTTTTTAATTAAAACTATATTTTCTAATTATTTTAATATATAATATATAACTTTTTACATCTCTTTTCCTTTAACCATTCAATATCTCTTTTTTTACAAAATTTTTTCTGACAATTCAAAAAAATTATATCTCAATAATTTTTTTTTTGTTTATTATTTTCTTTACCACTAGATTTTTTTTTAAAAACTACCTCAGCCTTATTTTAGATTATTAACCTTATATTCTCTTTTTACTATCTGACTTAAATTTCATGTATTACAATTCCAAAATTTCGATTTTATTATAACATCTTTCATTATTTTAATAACTTTTAAGATTTTTTCACTTTTCTTCAATTTATTGCCAATCTATCTATAGTACCTTTCTTTTCCTATTCTTCACCTGCATATCAACTCTCCTATCTTATTTAATAAACATAACAATTAACTTTGAATAATCTTTTAATAAATTAACTTTTAAACACAACTTTATCAATATTAATATAATTTTTCTGCTATTTAACTCATTGATGGGTGACATATTTTAAATTTTTATAACAATATATATGTGGTTTGTGAAAAGTTCTTTGACGCATTGAGCGCTTTTTTAAATCCAAATTTTGATTAAATGTTGATACTTTACAGAGGACCTTATTTTAGGCCTTATGCTTGTATTGGTTTATTTATAAATTAAAATCTGTATATAACCACCATCTACCAAATTTGCGTACTTTTGATCACCCTATATACATTTTGTTCTTATGCCATCAATTAGAACTCAAAAACTTAAGACAGGAACATGTAAGCCGTTTTATCCGATGTCATGTCGTTTGGCCGGAGCAATCACTTAAATTTGAAAAAATGCGATTTTCAATTGTCTATAACTTCAAAACTTACTTTACAGTTACTTTATATATACTTTATATAAGAATTGATTTTAATCTGCTAAAGTTCTAATTGGTGACTATTTTAAGCTTTTTGTTATAAGCTTCAAATCCACAAGTTTGTTCCATGTTACAAAAACTAGCACAATCTTTCAAAAAAGCATCAGAAAATATTTCTGTGACCTTTTAACATCTTTAATCTACCATAAAAAATCATGTCGTAAATCACTTGGGATTTTATAAGTCCTAATATATTTAGCAAAATCGCGAATCCTAACCTCTGCATGATGGTCTAGTCACTTTATTAAATCGTGATATAAAAAATCCTCTTATTTAATTTGTTGAATTAAATATGAACCTATAATGGTTGTTACGTTTCAACCTCTATATAATTAGAAGAACCTTTCAAATATGATTTGATATAATCAAAATTAAAAAATTAATTTTGTTTACAAAGAGAACATTGCTTATATAGGTCTTTGCTTAATTTCCGTCGAATCTTTTTCTTGTTTTTCTCGCCTTCTGTGTGGCGAAACCACCATGAAAATCATCTGTAAAATTTCATCGAAAACTATTTACTTTAGAATATAAGTGTAATAGGTTTTTGAAATCAGCTTCACGGGATGAGTCTAAAAATATAAAAAAATATAGGGTGTTTCATTTAAAAAAAATGACGGTGACTTCATTACTCGAAAGTAATTCACCCTGTATATTAGATTATTATTTTAAAATACGGTAAATTAAAATCAAAAATCGACGTGTTTCAGGATTATTTCTTAAAAGGGCCTGTTTAGCTAAAAATGAATTTGTTCCATACTTTACTGACACACTGTATAACAACATTGCGTGTATGTTGCTTGTTCCTGAATTCGCTTATTTGATATTTATGTAGACATACCTTATCATTTAAGATAGTTATTTATATAGAATAGTCATTATCAGTTATTTATAAAAATAACATTTTACTAGTAAGAACTTGGAGCCTTTCTTTTTTGAATAAAAACCGATGGCCGAAAGAATTTTCCGGATCGGTCTTACCGTTCTCGAGGGGCATATTGCAATTGCGCGCAGCGGTCAGGGTTCTCCAGTGGGTGTCCTAATCCAATGTTGCAATTGCGCGCAAGCCTTTAAAAAGGTATATTGTGATTGCGCGCAAAGTCGGAAACTACAGTAAACGGAAGTTTTATGTACTTCTTATACAGGGTGTTTCATAAGAAATGGTCAATATTTTAATCATAGGTTCAGGACTTCAAAATATTAATATTTTACTAAATAACTTTGGGTCTACTACTGAGATATAGGTTGTTAAAATTAAAATTTATTTTTCGTTTTTTTTGCAATAATTTCTTTATTATTTAACGTATTGACTTGAATTTATGGTATGGTTATATTTTTAAGTTAGTAAATCATAAGTATATTATCAATTTTGAAATTAGATCAAGAGAGCGCCACCTACACTCTACTGGATGAAGAAATGCATCCATTTTTCTTTAATCTCGGCTATTTTTGAAATTTTTTCAAGAGTTTATGATACACCCTGTAAATTTGAACAAAAAAATGGTAAAGAAAATTAAATAGATACTGTGTGTGGAACATTTGAATGCTATTAAAACAAGTATACCTTTTTTGTTCAAATTTACAGAGTGTGTCATAAACTCTTGAAAAAAATTAAAAAATGGCCGAGATTTAAAAAAAATGGATACTTTTCTTCGTCTAGTTGAGTGTAGGTGGCGTCCTCTTTGTCTAATTTCAAAGTTGATAATAGGCTCATGATTAAAATATTGACCATTCCTTATGAAACGGAAAATTTACTAATTTTAAATAATTAAGATAATAAAAAGTGGGTACTTTCTACATTGAAATAGTGATTACAAAAAAACTAAATATTGTTTATTTTAATTTATATTGTATAACGTACATATTGTTATGATTTCCTTGTTCAGACAGTGAATTTTATTTTAATTTTAAATTTGGTTGGGCGCCATTAAAGTGAACTTTTTAATTTTGATGAAATTTGTTTTATTTTATTTTTAAGAGCAATGAGTTTCTTTAATCTCAGGGAGGGTTCATAGATTTTAATCAGAAGAATTTTATTCTTCTGTTTTCAAAAAATGTATTTTCAAATAAATAATAACAAATATTCAATTAAATTACAACAATAACATTTTATTTAAACAAACAACAAAATTTTTTTTAAAAAACGTCTTGTCCTGACGTCATCAGATACGACGCAAAATTCTGCCTTACAACAGCAAGTTCGTGACTCTTTCTATTATATATAAGAGTATAAAACCAACACAGCTGATATGGAGAAAATATCCGAGATAATTACCTCTCGCCCTTCAGATAAGAGAGGTATAGGAATCATGCTAAAAATTGGGTAGTGAGTTTTCAATGAATAAACACGTTTTAGGTTCCTTAGAAAACGATTTTAATATTTTCGCGATGATGTCTGTGTGTGTGTGTGTGTGTGTGTGTGTGTGTGTGTGTGTGTGTGTGTGTGTGTGTGTGTGTGTGTGTGTGTGTGTGTGTGTGTGTGTGTGTGTGTGTGTGTGTGTGTGTGTGTGTGTGTGTTAGTGTGTGTGTGTGTGTGTGTGTGTGTTAGTGTGTGTGTGTGTGTTTGGATGGATGTTGTAGTAACGATAACTCAAAAACTACTGAATGAAAAAATTTGAAATTTTGCATACAGAATTCTTATACCCTAGATTAGATCTGATTAGATTTTGGTGCCAATCGCACAACCGGAAGTGGCAGTTGCTATGGGTGATGACGCCATTATTATACAAAACGGCAATAAAGTTTTACACATATATTTTGTATACCCTACAGTTTATTTTCATCTCATTAAAATTTTCGAAACTTTTGCCATTGTTGCCAGATTTACAAAAAAATAATTTTTTTTCATACTTTTTTGTGTCAACCTGTAAATTTTTGATTCAAAAATGGCGAGAGGTCATGTGTTGGCCACATCAAATTTTTTAATATGGGTTTTATATTTTAATTTTAGATATATTTTTTTATTTTTAGGGAAACTTTTTATTACCTTCACTGATACACTTCACTAAAAGGTTCGATCTTCCTGTGTATTTGAAATCCACTTCGAGCTCAGCTGGATTGGAATCGGTCCTCAAAAACCTGACCAAAATGTCCTTTATTCTAAGTAAGTCATTTCATTTTTATTTATATTCCATATAATTATTTACACTTTTTCTTGTTTAAAAGAATATTTGTTTTTTGATTTGTTTACTTTACTTTTCATTCATTATAATAATTTTATTTTTAGCTCAAAAATTCTTTTTCTCCACTTTTACCAGAATTTTCTGACTCAACAACCCCTTAGTTACGTCCCTCGCAACGGATCAAATCCCAGAAAATTTGTTTAAAAAATTCTTTCAATGGGCCAATCAAAATGATTAATAAAAAGATGTCTGAAAATTTGGATTTTTAATAACAAAATTGTATTTATTTGAATGTGTTTATTTAAACCGCATATGAAATTGACTTCCTGGAATTATTTTGAAATTTTTTAACCTTTTTTAATACAAAATACTCCATTGAGAGGTAAGTTTTTTAATTTATTATTTCCACCAATCATGATGCTTACATTTTTGACACAGCTTAATTCACCCAAATTATTAAGGTGGCAGATTACCATTAAGGTATGGATGATTTGTATAAAGTGTTTTTTTTTATTATTTTAAATTTTGTACAATAATATTCAATTTATTCTTTATTTCCATATCAATATATTTAATTTAAACATGTCTTATAGCATATAGTTTTTACAAATTCTGTACCCTATCTTTACGAAATATAAAATTATTAATAACAATTAATTTGCTGCCACGTTCTCTCAACATAAACTCCATTTTCGGAATACTTGATATTTATTTTTAATTCCTGTATTTATCCCATCTTCAACCAATAAGAATTTACAAAATGTTATTAAGCAAATAGATATGGAAATATTATCATTCTAAGAATTTGTTTATCTACCCTTACCCAGGTAGCAGTGTGACGTGTTAAAGACGTTGAAAATTGGTGTATTCTCGTCAACTGACGTAATTTGGGCCAAAACATGACGTGAAAAAAACGTTGTTAGGTGGACGCTTTTAAGACGTCATAAAAAAACGTAATATATTCGTCGAATTTTGGTATTAGTTTTCGAATAAATATATAAAATCGTATTTTTTAGAAATTTGTTTATACCTAGTCAGTGCACACTGACATTCCCAATAAAATTAAAACAGAAAGTTATTTTTACTCGGCAAGATTTTGCGCGAAATCGCAGCCTTAATCATGTATTGAATAATATATTAGCAAATAAACTAAAATGTAACCCACAATTATTATTACATAGACAATAACGAAAACAGGACTTTATAAATTCCTAATGAAATTTTATTAGAAATCACTGTTTTTGCGGTGCAAACATCAGTGGCCCAGTGTTGCCAGTGGCCTGATAATTATCGAAATCTAACATAATTTTTCTTAATCTTGCTTACGAACTGATAAATCGATAATGATAACCTATAATGTAGCTAATCTAGATAAAGATAAAAATTTCAAATAAATCAATATATCAATTTTTTTCTGATAGTTTATCCTGGAATCTTATAATTTTGTGGTCATATTCCAATAATTTTAGACTAGACGTTTGACGTCTGGCAACACTGCGTCCGCCTTTGCTTGGCTTGTATCGAAGCTTCGGCGCAATGGAATCCATTTTGTTGTGGTGTGTGTTTTTGAGGTTACAGTTATTTAGAGCTGCGTTCGAGGAGCTCGCTTATAGCGCTGTGAGCGCGCTGTATTCGTTCGGAGAGCACGCTTTCGGTCCCAACGACACCCTCATGACATCATTGATTTCGCTGTGAAACGTCATCACTCGCGCTTAAGATGCTGAGATTTCCGAGGTAGAGCAGCAAACGCTCACAGTGTCATTGAACGGTGGAATGTGTCATATGTCAGGAAAACACGCTGATCATGTACTGACCCAACATGCCCCACAATAACATGTGTAAAACGAGCATTTTTAAGACGTTGTTATTGTAAGCTGGAACAATATTCTCCACGTAATTTAACAATCGAGGAACTGTCCTTCTTTTCCGCGGTACGAAATATTGCGAGATATGTCCAAAGAAGTCTTCGTCACTGCCAGATGATTCATAAGTATCTAAAAATTCTCGCGTTACAATGGACTCACCCAGTGATTTTTTTATATTTTTATTTTATAATTTTGGCCTACCATAACACATTGCACCGGGTCCAGCCCTTCTGAGCCCGATCTTGCGGCTGTAATTAATTCTTAAAATTTGAATATCGGGGCTAATAGTGGCTTGTGACGTGGCCCAATTGAAACAGATTATATTTGGCTATGTTGTCATATCGATAAAACTGGCAACTCTCGTTTTCTCATTTGTTATGATTAAAAGAAGGAAAGAAGTATGTCAATTTTTTTCTACAAACGAACAAATCTAGAATCTTGGCAATGCTGTAGAAAATAAAACGTCAATTATTGGTCAAAAAGTAGCGCCACTTTTAAAATATATTAATTACTTTTTATTGATTTTTATTAATTAATGAATATTATAAGAACAATGAAAATCAACATAAGCAACTGGGTTTTTTAAGCAATTCATTCATTAATATAAAACCAATAAATTGGTTCCTACTGGATAAGTCCATTGCCATAGCTGTCAACACGAGTCTTCGATGGTTCTCCATGTTTTGGTAGTTTTGCACTATTTGTTACGACTATCAATACAGATTGAAGAATGTCTGAACGTCAACGTCGGTAGCGCTTTCTGCTCTCATCGTTCGAGGAGCTTTACAAGTAGTTGGTACAGAAAGTCTCCCCGAACGATGTTC
This sequence comes from Neocrepidodera transversa, assembly GCA_963243735.1. Classification (NCBI taxonomy): domain Eukaryota; kingdom Metazoa; phylum Arthropoda; class Insecta; order Coleoptera; family Chrysomelidae; genus Neocrepidodera; species Neocrepidodera transversa. The sequence continues at coordinate 22,075 of CAUJLB010000116.1, read as the reverse complement.
TTACCTTGAGCGTCTGTAAGCGCGTAAGCGTGCTCCTCGAACGCAGCTTAGGTATTCATATAAAAAAAAAGTAAATATGATGAACAAAAAAAAAATAAAACAGTACTTTTTATCCACGGCTGCTGGAGTAGTACACAGGTCAGAAAATATTGTTCTGTCAAATTTATATGATGAAATATTTTAAAATGGGGTGCACGTGTGCGAGTGAAATATTTATTACAAATATGCTTGGTCAATTAGTACTAATCGTTCACAGGTAAATCTATTATTACTGTTTAATATAATATACAAATTAATTAAGTTATAAATCGTTCTCAGAATCCTAACTCTACTTTTTAGGTTAAACAGGAGTCTCGTGCTCTTGTTTGACAATAATTTATTTTATACTAAGTTACGATCTATAATGAATATGAGCTGTTTATCAAATATACTAAACACTATCGATAATTTAAAGTTAAAAACCAGGTAAGCCCTATAATGTCATTCATATAATTTAGCTTCTTTTATTTTCAGTACTTGAAGACAGTTCAGTAAATGGAAAGATCTTACTTGTTAGTTAGTAAACTCTAGAACTAGTATGATGTCCTCTACGCCCCTATCACTGATCAATTGTTTACCGGATCAAAAATGGAAGGAAGGCGGCTTTGAATGGATTATATCTTGTCTTAAGTTAGCCACAAAGCAGTGGTAAAGCAGAAAAGCATAGAACGAGCAAACATAAAACCGATGAGACAGCAAGATGGTAGCGCTTATTGGGAACGCTCAAATCATTAAGTTCTTGTTGTGCCCCCTTCTTGATGTAAGGGTAACAAAAGATATATACAACGTTGGAGAGAAGAGTTACAGAAAGCGAGCATAAGTTAGACATAAAAACTTACCCAGGATGTTGAATGACCTTACAAGTGATTTCCTACAGGTTAGTGTTTCATATATCCACCTTAAAAGATATGCAGTATTCTACCATACAATTTAAGAAACACTTTAATTATTTATTTCTTTTTTAGACATTTAAATCCGTTACCGGTTGATTTTATTAGCACATGCTACAATCAGGTTAGCACCAAAAAAGGAAGAGAAAAGAAAGGAAGGAATTCAATCCATCAAATGTCACATTCAAGAAAAATTAATTAAAAGAAGAATTAATGATTTAACTGTGATGACAAAGGAAATGTCAATAAAATATAAAGTAAACAATAGTGAGATTATTATTAAAACAAGGTTTGTAGTATCCTTTTTATAAATAAATTGGGAATACATTACTCTATTAGGAGACTTAAAATTTGGCCTAAGATGTTAATGCCTAAAAAATTTTAGCCCGTAACACGATCTCTTAACAGGACTAATAATAATGTAAAAAGTGATAGACTTTGGCGAAGAAGATGGAGGAGGACTAGTGGTGGTTCATTCTTAGTGGCCACCCCCCTGTAGCTTCTCAGTAATGCTCAACATGTTATTATATTTTCAGTTTATTTTTTATGTTTGTATCAATTAAGATTTATATAAGAATGCGTTTTCATTTTGCTAATAAATTATACAGGTGTCTTGCAATATTGTGAAGATTTTTGAACTGAAATACCTTCGAAAGAGTGCCGTTTTGACTACCTAATCGTCTTTAATAATCTAAAAATGAATTTAAGTAAGTTGTCCTTCCAGTTAAACAGAGCGGAAATCACTGCGAATTTTTATTTTTAAATGGGATACGTGCATGTGTTTAATGAAAAATATAGTGGGAATGGGAAAAAATGCATTCAGACAAAACCGCTCTTTTATCGTATCTTATTCGAAGTTATTTTAGTTTAAAAATCGTCAAACTACTGTTGGACATCCTGTATTTGAATATAATTTGTGTAATTATTTATTTTATGAATTCCGAGGATATTATGTTTTTTACAGTAAAAAAATACAATTTTTAAATCTAAAATAACGTCAAAATGGATGTTTAATTATACGTAAAAAAAAAACGTAATTTTTACGTAAAAATAGACGTCATTGGTCTGTGACTTATGACCCTGTTTATCACGTGTTTTTCACGTCATTCATATACGTAAATAATGACCAATATTCAACGTCTTTAACACGTCACACTGCTACCTGGGTAGCGAGAATATACCTAACAAAAACAAATTTATGAATAAGTATATTCAAAAGCTCATTACGAAAATGGATTAAAGATACGTTTTCTAAAGATTTTTGTTTTACTGTCATAATTGCCTTAATCCTTCCGTTGCGCGCAATCACAACATCCGACTTAAGGGCAAATTTCAGTACCCCAGGAGGTATTTGACCGCTGCGCACAATCACAATATACCGTTCTCGAGTTATCGTGCGCACAGACATCCACACAGACAGATTTTTTTTTTCGCGGAAAATCAATTTTTTCCACGTTTCATGACATTTTAAGTAATTTGCAGCAAAAAAAAATTTTGAGATTTTTGCACGATTTCAATATACGATTTGCCCTTCTTCACCAAAGGTGAAGTATGGGCGGGCCGTAGTAATTCATCTTTATAGATTATAATTTCTTTAATAATACTTATTTCATCAGTTTCCCAAAATATAAGTATTTTATTTGTATACACTGAATTCAAATTTTTGATCTTTGCTATTGAGACATTTTTAACATTGGCGTTTTAGATGATGCACCAACTATTATGAATTATTATTGTTTTTTATTTTCAATAAAGGAATAGTCATTATATAAGTATTATATTTTCTAATAAATTAATAATGGTGTTCTTCTACGTAGCCTAAACTTTTTGTCATATTTATCTTCAATTTCATTTCAACATCAATAAAAACAATAAAATTTGTACCAATCACTTTGATAATCAATTGTATAAAAACTAATTAATTCTATGTTTAAAATAAAATTCACGTATATAACATTATAATTTTAATACATCTTTTGTTATATTGTTTCAATATACAGTCAAATCTCTCATTAAATCATTTTTATTGAATCGTTAGTTAAAGGTTGATTTTATTGAATCGTTAGTTAAAGGTTCATTAAATCTCTCATTAAATCAAAATTGGGTATCCGGAACGATCTTTAGGAGCTAACGGCTCAATAAAACCCATTTTAAAGAACCTGTAACTAAGAGCCATTTGCACCGATCGACATCTAAACTTGGTTTTTTAAAACTCGCTTAAATATTTAAGTGAAGTTTATTTTCCAAATCATTGCACCGCACCTTTTTAAAGCGAGCTTTCTTAAGCGAGTACAAGCGAACTATTAATGGTAATTTTGTTTATTTACAGTTGTGACCACTTTTGTGACTAACTTTATAACAAAAATTCTAACCTGACAAAAATTCAAAAACGGTATAGTGGCTGTGAAAATATAATATATTTTATGTCGCATGCCTTATTTCTGTAATCTGCATGTGTCAAAATGATTGAAAAACGTCAGCGAAGCACTAATTTTTCAAATGAAGAGGAAACAACTATATTAAATATAATAACCAAATATGAAAAGTTAGTTAGCTCTTCGTAAGGATTATTTCGGATATAAATTTGTCTTGGAAAACCGAAATTAATTATTTCAAGAACATCCAAACCGCCTTCAAAAATATCATCGAAATTCATTTTGTATTTTTAATACAAAAGATGTAGTATAAAAAAAGTACTAAAGATTATAACAATGTCACACAAACATCCAGAAGTAACAACACTATAGAAAATTTGTTATTTAGATCAAATGGCTGGAAACCATAAAAGTTTGGTTATGAAATAAGGCTTTGTAAATTAAAACCCTCAATTCTGACGGTTTAACTTAAACTTTGCTTAGACCACTTTAAACCAAGTTTGTCTGGCTGTACAAATGAATTTTTATTTAAAGCGAGGCTTACTCTAAAGCTGGGTTTAAATTTAGTCGGTGCAAATGGCCCTAAAGGGTCAAATCTGGCTGATTAAACTCTCGTTAAATATGGCGGACACCTGTCAAATGTCAATTTAATATTTAAAAATATTGAAAACGAGTTGTTTAAATTAAATTTATAACATTATCTTTCATTTTAAATAATTTATTTGGTTTTATTTTTTTATTGTATACATTTATAATTTTTGTCTGTTTAAAAAAAACGCTTATATACAATAATTAATGGTACGCTTCTTTTCAGAATTTATAATAAATATTAAATAATAATTTAATTTTTAGATGTCTGATTCATCTCTATCAGATCTTTCTGACGAGGAAGTGCCTCAATTTGTCAGATATATCAGAGAACGAAATAATCCTTTTACAATGTATAATAATGTTGAATTAAAAATTAGATTTCGGTTTTCTAAAAATACTTTAATGGATTTAGTACACAGAATTGGACCAAATTTGGAACCTATTACTAAAAGATCGAAATCAATAAATGCATTAAATCAAATTATCATTTCGTTAAGATTTTATGCAACAGGTGCTTTTCAACAATTAATTGGAGACACAATAAATATTCACAAGTCAACTGTAGGAAAGATAGTTCATCGAGTAACTACTCAAATCTGTTTGCTAAAAAATGATTATATTAAAATGCCACTTCCCGGTGATGATACAAACAATACAATAATTGATTTTTTTGCAATCGCTGGTTTTTTCCACGTGTAATTGGTGCGATTGATTGTACGCATATTAAAATTCTTTCTCCAGGTGGTAATAATGCTGAGTTGTTCAGAAACCGCAAACAGTATTTTTCAATAAATGTTCAGGTTGTGTGTAACAGCAAATTGAAAATATTAAATATTGTGTCTAGATGGCCGGGGTCCGTGCACGACAGCACCATTTTCAATAATTCACCGCTGTGTGCTGAATTTGAAAACAATATGTATGAAAATTCATTTCTTCTAGGTGATAGTAGATATGCTTGTAAGCCTTATCTTTTAACACCTGTTTTAAACCCCGATACACCTAGTAAGGAGGCATATAATCGATCGCATATTTCAACAAGAAATACTCTAGAACGTTGCTTTGGTGTATTAAAACGAAGATTTCCATGTCTCCACAATGGCATGAGAATAAGCACATTAAGAACATTGCGAGTTATCGTAGCTTGTGCTGTACTACATAATTTGGCGTTGGAATTAGTAGATCCACTACCAGAGGATGAATTACCAATAGCTGAAGATGACATGCCAAATATTGATGATGATGTATTCCATGCCATTGTAGAAAACAATAGAAATGATGCTGTTAGAACAGCCCTAATTAACAGCGTATTTTCAAGATAAAATTGTTAATTTTATTTCGAAAAGTGCTAAATCAAGTTTCTTTGTTGTTTTAATTATTATTACCATTAACATCGATAATGTTAAAATATAAAAGCACCTACCTATTCAAAATATTAATCTATCACAATTGAAGAGAAAAATTTATTTTTAATAAAACCAGACCTAGCGACTTGGCAGTATGGTTTAGCAATTTAAAGCCACCTATGTGAAAGGTATAAAACCAAGAAAAGGCCAGTGTAACAAAATGTATATACACAAAAGAATAATCGTTACTTTTATTTTATGTATATAAATATTATATACATATGTGGTTTTTTGGATGCATCACTTCTCGTTAATTCTTGTATTTATAAAGTGATGGATCGCCATCTTCTGTTGCTAAATTTGATTTTATTAAAAATAAGCTCACATTTGTGTTGTGATTGTATATTTTTTTAATAAATAAGTAAAACTCCAAATCATAATCAAGTACCACAAAATATATTGCTAAAGAACTTTTTTATATTTTGAAGTATATGATTATGATTTGGAGTTTTATTTCTTTATTTGAAAATTTGACGTTTGAGATATGGATAACGTTTTCGTTTTATATTTTTTTCTTATTAATTATTATTTTGTTGTTTGCTATTATATAATATTAAAATCTTTATTATTGTTGATCCACTGGTAGGTTTTTTGGGTTAGTAGTAAAAAAATAACTCTGAAAATTTTTGTTTTGTTTTTATTTTAGAAATATGAATAAAAAATAAATAAAAATACACAAATTAATAAATTAAAAAGATCCATTTGTATTAAAGAATTCTTATCAACTTAAATTTTTCCTACCTTTCACCTTATAACCAACCTATTGGATTTTATTGGTTTTTCGGTTTGAATTTAAATCAAAATTTAAAGTCCAGAGGTTTTAATTTTATTTATACATTTATATACTAAAAACTGACGACCAATAAAACGGAATTAGTTGATTATATGTAAAGTCAAATCTACAGTAGAAAAAAATGTGTTACTGGAAATATTAGCTTTTAAAATAATTGATAATTACTAGGTTATTTAAATTTCATGAAGCTAATTTAATGAAATCTTCAAAAATTTCACATCTAAAATTGACAAATGTTTAAGTTTACCAAAAATTTAATGTATAATATGAATTGTTAGATAATTATTTTTAAAACTAATTATTGTGTTATTCTGCTTTAAAAAGTACTAAATCTTTGTTAGGGTATATATTGTTAAGATTGCAACTAATTTTGACTTTAATAATTATTGTGTAGGTTAGCACCAATTTTGTTGTCGTAATATTCAGATATTTTATTGTATTGTATTATTATTGTTTAATAATAATAATCTAAGGGTAAAAATAGATATTAATAACGTTAACAGAATTTGAGCAGAATGATGGATAGAATTTATTTATATTTAGTGAATAGTTAATAATTTTTTCAAGAAAATTTGATTTGAATCTAATTTACAATTATTACTGAGTCATAATATAAATTTGAAACATTAATATTCAGTTAAAATATATTTTTTTTACTACTAGCACAAACATAAATATTTCCTCTTGATGCTGATTGATTATTATAATATTACTTAAAATTTCTTGTACTTCACTGAATATTAATGTGAATAAGAAGAGCCCCTACATGATAAAAATTAAAAACACATTATTGCGAAGACTGCAATTTTTTTATTTTTAGTCCTTTTATTGTGGTGTCCAGTCGATCTTGTTTAAACATTAACATTGCAATAATGCGTTTTTAATTTTTATTCTAAAATAAGACCTCTTCAATTGTTCTGCATTCATTTTTTTATAATGCTTTAGGACAGGTTTTTTGGGAGGTCTTGGCAGGTTATTTGGTAGGGTAGAAGGTTGAGGAGCTGAACCAGCTTGAATTTCTGGTATGACGGGAGGTTGAGGAGGTTGAGGAGCAGAACTGGGTCCAGGTTGCATTTCTTGATTGTCTGCTAAATAAAAATTTTACATTATGCTAAAATGGTTGTTACAGAACATTATCCAACTTTTATTTTGTTTATATGAATTAAGAAAATCTTCTACTTCTTTTTTGCGATTTCATTGGAACTCTTGGAAATGGTTCCTCAAAGAGCTGTAGTTACAAATGTTACTTATTTGTCTCCTATCACAATAGGGCATTTTAAAATATTTCAATTATATTTTTCTAAATTGCTTGAATACTCATTTGTACATATTAATAACAAAGTGTAAAACCATTTTTACAACAACATATTTATACAAAAATAAATGACTATAACATGCCATCTATACAAAAATGATGGGAGCCAGTCACAACTATCTGTGGGAAATAGTTTTTACATAATTTTGTGATGTATTTATCAAAGAATGTATAAACATATGCAGAATTTTGAAAATAAAGTAATTGAGATATAAATACTAGCATTTATACGTTACCAAAAAATGTAGCAGCACAATCAAACGGATTAGGTAGGGGCTCTATCTACTCTTGCAGAATTGCTAAAATTTGAGCCCCTGCTTCATCCAATTGAGGCTTAATAGTTCCTCCTCCTGTCTTTTTCATCTCAACCTGAAATATGAAATAAATAAACATGTAAATAATATAGAGCAAATATTATATATAAGATTAATCAACAATAAAAAGAGTACCTACAAAACATTGCAACAGATATGAACTTAAATTAAATTTCATTTCAAAATTACATGAAATCATTTTTAAAGGTTGTTTTGACAAACTAGAAGTAAAATAAAAATGTAATTATTTGACATCATTTTTTATAAATCATTAAAATATCATACGTGTTTTTCTGATTACATATTTTAGAACAATTTTCACACAATTTCAATGTTACATATACATCATTTTCATTTACTATATGCATAAAAGACCTTAATTTACTAAATAGTGAAAATAAATTAAATATTTTATCATTGATCTACACTTCTTAAAAAAAATATATAATTAAAGTCGTATTGAATTTAACCAGAATACTATTTGAATTTTAAATAATTTCATAGTGCAATTACTTAGTGTACTTCTTTATTTATATAAGAGTTTAGCTAAAGCAACAGTTTTAATTCAACTAAATATAATTTAATCAGTCATTGTTATTATATACAAAATAATATTACCGTACTAATTTGTTTGGCTTTTATATTAAGACATACCTTGTATGATATTAATTATAGATAAACAAGATTCTTGGTTACTTAATATATTCAAATCCAAAATCTCCTTTTGCAAATAAAGTGCACATTGTGAAAAATCGTCTTTAGTATCTTTTAACAATAACTGATTTAATTCATTGCGATTATGTATATCTACAGACTTATCTAATTCATTAGTTGATAAATAATTGTACAAACCTTATCTACACGCTGCTTTCTTTGGGCTTCCTCAAGTTCGACCTCCATACTTTCTCCCCTTTCAATATATTTTGTCTTCTAAAACAAACAGTTTAATTTAAATATAAATATGTTAAAATTGTGATTAACTTACGTTTTCTTCAGCCACCTGCTTTCTAATGGAACGTTTTAGCTGATCATATAACTTCTTCAGCTGGTCGATAGTTCTCGGCCCAGACGTGGCCAAAGCATTGTACAACTGAACAATTTCTTGCCAGCACTTTTTTTTCAACATAACAGTTCTCCCGTCTATTTTTTTGTCCTCAATTATCTGTTTATATCTACAAAAAAGGTAAATTTGGGATAAGGAGCCACAGGAAACATTTAAGGAAATTGAAAAGATGGTATACAAATGGTACGGGTTAAAATATAATTATTAAAACTATGTTTTCTACAAAACGATTGTAATCCTTACTTTATAATAATGTTAAGCAGATTCTCCTTTTCAATTAAGGTATAATTAGCCACGCGAGATCTTTTCACTTTTTGACTTTCCATTTTAGAAATCACATACAGAGACACATATATAACCAAACATATAATTTTGCGCGAACGGCGGAATGTCACTGTCAATAGTGTCAATAAAGAACAACTTCACTTCACTCCAGTTCAGATCCGAAAAAGCGGTGTTGCCCGATTGCTTGCGCTGCTATTCACTATTTAGTTAACGAGAGAAATAAATTGTTTCTGTCTACCCGACAACATTTTAACGACTCTTTAAATTTATTGAGTCGTTAGTTAGTGAGAGCACGAACGGTAGAAACTATGGAAATATAGTATAAAAAGTGCAGTATATGATAAATAATGCAATAAAAACAATAATAAAATTAATTAAAAAAATATATTATTTTTAGTTTAAAATATTTTTAACTTTAAAAATGTAATTTGACAGATATCCACCATATTTATTTTATTGCGACAAAACAAATGAAATTTACATGTAGACGGTAATGTCTAACGGGTCTTTAAAGAGACCTTTAAAATTAGCTTAGTGAGCGGTCCATCTACCCAATGTTGGTTTTAAAGACTCAATAGCGCGCTAACGGTTCTTTAAATATTTAAAGATCGTTCTATCTACCGGCTATATGCATTACAATTATTTGATATTTTAATGTTGCTAATGACATAAGCTGCGCATGCGCACTTGGTATATGACACTGCTACAATTATGATCTCCTAAAATCATGTGTGAAAAATATTTGGAATTCGGGAAAAATTGTTATGCTAAAGTTGTCGGGAATTTTATGCTTTACAACTTTGCACTAAAACGTTTTGCACTAAAGAGCATGATTTACCTCAAATTTTAAAAAAATGGAAAATCCTAAATGTGTATTTTTCTCGCCATCTAGCGGCGAAACTCTGAATTAAAGAAAATTTGATGCTTTACAATTTTGGACCAGAAAATTTTGCACTAAAATCCATTGTTTGTTCTCAAAATCAAGCAAAACTAGAGAAAACCTACATGCACGTTTTTTACGCGCCCTCTAGTGGCATAACTATTGGAAATTATGGAAAAAGCTTAAGACAAAAGTTGTTTGGAATTTTATTCTCTAAAACATTGTACTTCAACATTTTGCACTAAGGTTTAATGTTTGTCCTCGAACTCAAGAAAAACTAGATAAAACCTACATGCACATTTTTTACGCGCCCTCTAGTGGCGCAACTATTGAAAATTCTGAAAAAAGTTTCAAAGAAAAGTTATAGGGAATTTTATGCTCTAAAACTTTGTCCTACAACATTTTGCACTTAAGTGTGTAGTTTGTCCTTAAAATTTAAAAAAATAAAAAAATGTTACATGTGTATTTAATCAATGGCGGTTTTGAGGACCTTCTACTGTACCAATTTAAACTAATGGTCGCATTCTAGGCACACACCGACCCTCAATACCAAATTTCAGCTTGATTGGTCAAACGGTTCGGCAGTTATCGTGGAAGATTACACACAGACACACAGACACCTTACTTTCCCTTTGATGGGTCCGGGAAAGTAAAATTATTAAGTAATAGTCATCAATGGAAAACATAAACTCACATTTTTTATTTTTTGTAATTAAAAAATATGTATTGTGGATAAGATAATACAAAAATTATTAAGTAATAGAAATCAATGGAAAACCTAAACACACATTTTGTATTTTTTGTTATTAAAAAATATGTATTGTGGCATAATCTAAGATAATACAAAAATTATTAAGTAATAGACATCAATGGAAAACCTAAAATCACATTTTTTATTTTTTGTTATTAAAAAATATGTATTGTGGCATAATCTAAGATAATACAAAAATTATTAAGTAATAGACATCAATGGAAAACCTAAACACATTTTTTATTTTTTATTATTAAAAAATATGTATTGTGGCATAATCTAAGATAATACAAAAATTATTAAGCAATAGAAATCAATGGAAAACCTAAACTCACATTTTTTATTTTTTATTATTAAAAAATATGTATTGTGGCATAATCTAAGATAATACAAAAATTATTAAGTAATAGACATCAATGGAAAACCTAAACACATTTTTTATTTTTTATTATTAAAAAATATGTATTGTGGCATAATCTAAGATAATACAAAAATTATTAAGCAATAGAAATCAATGGAAAACATAAACTCACATTTTTTATTTTTTATTATTAAAAAATATGTATTGTGGCATAATCTAAGATAATACAAAAATTATTAAGTAATAGACATCAATGGAAAACCTAAACTCACATTTTTTATTTTTTATTATTAAAAAATATGTATTGTGGCATAATCTAAGATAATACAAAAAATTATTAAGTAATAGACATCAATGGAAAACCTAAACACATTTTTTATTTTTTATTATTAAAAAATATGTATTGTGGCATAATCTAAGATAATACAAAAAATTTTTAAGTAATAGACATCAATGGAAAACCTAAACACATTTTTTATTTTTTATTATTAAAAAATATGTATTGTGGCATAATCTAAGATAATACAAAAATTATTAAGCAATAGAAATCAATGGAAAACCTAAACTCACATTTTTTATTTTTTATTATTAAAAAATATGTATTGTGGCATAATCTAAGATAATACAAAAATTATTAAGCAATAGAAATCAATGGAAAACCTAAACTCACATTTTTTATTTTTTATTATTAAAAAATATGTATTGTGGCATAATCTAAGATAATACAAAAATTATTAAGTAATAGACATCAATGGAAAACCTAAACACATTTTTTATTTTTTGTTATTAAAAAATATGTATTGTGGCATAATCTAAGATAATACAAAAATTATTAAGTAATAGACATCAATGGAAAACCTAAACACATTTTTTATTTTTTGTTATTAAAAAATATGTATTGTGGCATAATCTAAGATAATACAAAAATTATTAAGTAATAGACATCAATGGAAAACATAAACTCACATTTTTTATTTTTTGTTATTAAAAAATATGTATTGTGGCATAATCTAAGATAATACAAAAATTATTAAGTAATAGACATCAATGGAAAACCTAAACACATTTTTTATTTTTTGTTATTAAAAAATATGTATTGTGGCATAATCTAAGATAATACAAAAATTATTAAGTAATAGACATCAATGGAAAACCTAAACACATTTTTTATTTTTTATTATTAAAAAATATGTATTGTGGCATAATCTAATATGATACAAAAAATTATTAAGTAATAGACATCAATGGAAAACATAAACTCACATTTTTTATTTTTTGTTATTAAAAAATATGTATTGTGGCATAATGTAAGATAATACAAAAATTATTAAGTAATAGACATCAATGGAAAACCTAAACACATTTTTTATTTTTTATTATTAAAAAATATGTATTGTGGCATAATCTAATATGATACAAAAAATTATTAAGTAATATACATCAATGGAAAACATAAACTCACATTTTTTATTTTTTGTTATTAAAAAATATGTATTGTGGCATAATCTAATATGATACAAAAAATTATTAAGTAATAGACATCAATGGAAAACATAAACTCACATTTTTTATTTTTTGTTATTAAAAAATATGTATTGTGGCATAATCTAATATGATACAAAAAATTATTAAGTAATAGACATCAATGGAAAACATAAACTCACATTTTTTATTTTTTGTTATTAAAAAATATGTATTGTGGCATAATCTAATATGATACAAAAAATTATTAAGTAATATACATCAATGGAAAACATAAACTCACATTTTTTATTTTTTGTTATTAAAAAATATGTATTGTGGCATAATCTAATATGATACAAAAAATTATTAAGTAATAGACATCAATGGAAAACTTAAACTCACATTTTTAATTTTTTGTTATTAAAAAATATGTATTGTGGCATAATCTAATATGATACAAAAAATTATTAAGTAATAGACATCAATGGAAAACATAAACTCACATTTTTTATTTTTTGTTATTAAAAAATATGTATTGTGGCATAATCTAATATGATACAAAAAATTATTAAGTAATATACATCAATGGAAAACATAAACTCACATTTTTTATTTTTTGTTATTAAAAAATATGTATTGTGGCATAATCTAATATGATACAAAAAATTATTAAGTAATAGACATCAATGGAAAACATAAACTCACATTTTTTATTTTTTGTTATTAAAAAATATGTATTGTGGCATAATCTAATATGATACAAAAAATTATTAAGTAATAGACATCAATGGAAAACTTAAACTCACATTTTTAATTTTTTGTTATTAAAAAATATGTATTGTGGCATAATCTAATATGATACAAAAAATTATTAAGTAAAAGACATTAATGGAAAACCTAAACTCACATTTTTTATTTTTTGTTATTAAAAAATATGTATTGTGGCATAATCTAATATGATACAAAAAATTATTGAGTAAAAGACATCAATGGAAAACCTAACCTCACATTTTTAATTTTTTGTTTTTAAAAAATATGTATTGTGGCATAATCTAATATGATACAAAAAATTATTGAGTAAAAGACATTAATGGAAAACCTAAACTCACTTTTTTTATTTTCTGTTATTAAAAAATATGTATTGTGGCATAATCTAATATGATACAAAAAATTATTGAGTAAAAGACATTAATGGAAAACCTAAACTCACTTTTTTTATTTTTTGTTATTAAAAAATATGTATTGTGGCATAATCTAATATGATACAAAAAATTTTTGAGTAAAAGACATCAATGGAAAACCTAAACTCACATTTTTTTTTATTAATTTAAAAATATATATTGTTACATAATCAAAAATGATCCAAAAAATTATTAAGTAATTGACATCAATGGAAAACCTAACCTCACATTTTTAATTTTTTTTTATTAAAAAATATGTATTGTGGCATAATCTAATATGATACAAAAAATTATTAAGTAATAGACATCAATGGAAAACCTAAACTCACATTTTTTATTTTTTGTTATTAAAAAATATGTATTGTGGCATAATCTAATATGATACAAAAAATTTTTGAGTAAAAGACATCAATGGAAAACCTAAACTCACATTTTTTTTTATTAATTTAAAAATATATATTGTTACATAATCAAAAATGATCCAAAAAATTATTAAGTAATTGACATCAATGGAAAACCTAACCTCACATTTTTAATTTTTTTTTATTAAAAAATATGTATTGTGGCATAATCTAATATGATACAAAAAATTATTGAGTAAAAGACATCAATGGAAAACCTAAACTCACATTTTTTTTTATTAATTTAAAAATATATATTGTTACATAATCAAAAATGATCCAAAAAATTATTAAGTAATTGACATCAATGGAAAACCTAACCTCACATTTTTAATTTTTTTTTATTAAAAAATATGTATTGTGGCATAATCTAATATGATACAAAAAATTATTGAGTAAAAGACATCAATGGAAAACCTAAACTCACTTTTTTTATTTTTTGTTATTAAAAAATATGTATTGTGGCATAATCTAATATGATACAAAAAATTATTGAGTAATAGACATCAATGGAAAACATAAACTCACATTTTTTATTTTTTGTTATTAAAAAATATGTATTGTGGCATAATCTAATATGATACAAAAAATTATTAAGTAATAGACATCAATGGAAAACTTAAACTCACATTTTTAATTTTTTGTTATTAAAAAATATGTATTGTGGCATAATCTAATATGATACAAAAAATTATTAAGTAATAGACATCAATGGAAAACATAAACTCACATTTTTCATTTTTTGTTATTAAAAAATATGTATTGTGGCATAATCTAATATGATACAAAAAATTATTAAGTAATAGACATCAATGGAAAACCTAAACTCACATTTTTTTTTATTAATTTAAAAATATATATTGTTACATAATCAAAAATGATCCAAAAAATTATTAAGTAATAGACATCAATGGAAAACCTAAACTCACTTTTTTTATTTTTTGTTATTAAAAAATATGTATTGTGGCATAATCTAATATGATACAAAAAATTATTGAGTAATAGACATCAATGGAAAACATAAACTCACATTTTTTATTTTTTGTTATTAAAAAATATGTATTGTGGCATAATCTAAGATAATACAAAAATTATTAAGTAATAGACATCAATGGAAAACCTAAACTCACATTTTTTATTTTTTGTTATTAAAAAATTTGTATTGTGGCATAATCTAAGATAATACAAAAATTATTAAGTAATAGACATCAATGGAAAACCTAAACTCACATTTTTTATTTTTTGTTATTAAAAAATTTGTATTGTGGCATAATCTAAGATAATACAAAAATTATTAAGTAATACACATCAATGGAAAACCTAAACTCACATTTTTTATTTTTTGTTATTAAAAAATTTGTATTGTGGCATAATCTAAGATAATACAAAAATTATTAAGTAATAGACATCAATGGAAAACCTAAACTCACATTTTTTATTTTTTGTTATTAAAAAATATGTATTGTGGCATAATCTAATATGATACAAAAAATTATTGAGTAAAAGACATCAATGGAAAACCTAAACTCACATTTTTTTTTATTAATTTAAAAATATATATTGTTACATAATCAAAAATGATCCAAAAAATTATTAAGTAATTGACATCAATGGAAAACCTAACCTCACATTTTTAATTTTTTTTTATTAAAAAATATGTATTGTGGCATAATCTAATATGATACAAAAAATTATTGAGTAAAAGACATCAATGGAAAACCTAAACTCACTTTTTTTATTTTTTGTTATTAAAAAATATGTATTGTGGCATAATCTAATATGATACAAAAAATTATTGAGTAATAGACATCAATGGAAAACTTAAACTCACATTTTTAATTTTTTGTTATTAAAAAATATGTATTGTGGCATAATCTAATATGATACAAAAAATTATTAAGTAATAGACATCAATGGAAAACATAAACTCACATTTTTCATTTTTTGTTATTAAAAAATATGTATTGTGGCATAATCTAATATGATACAAAAAATTATTAAGTAATAGACATCAATGGAAAACCTAAACTCACATTTTTAATTTTTTGTTATTAAAAAATATGTATTGTGGCATAATCTAATATGATCCAAAAAATTATTAAGTAATAGACATCAATGGAAAACATAAACTCACATTTTTCATTTTTTGTTATTAAAAAATATGTATTGTGGCATAATCTAATATGATACAAAAAATTATTAAGTAATAGACATCAATGGAAAACCTAAACTCACATTTTTCATTTTTTGTTATTAAAAAATATATATTGTGGCATAATCTAATATGATACAAAAAATTATTAAGTAATAGACATCAATGGAAAACCTAAACTCACATTTTTCATTTTTTGTTATTAAAAAATATATATTGTGGCATAATCTAATATGATACAAAAAATTATTAAGTAATAGACATCAATGGAAAACTTAAACTCACATTTTTAATTTTTTGTTATTAAAAAATATGTATTGTGGCATAATCTAATATGATACAAAAAATTATTAAGTAATAGACATCAATGGAAAACTTAAACTCACATTTTTAATTTTTTGTTATTAAAAAATATGTATTGTGGCATAATCTAATATGATACAAAAAATTATTGAGTAAAAGACATCAATGGAAAACCTAAACTCACTTTTTTTATTTTTTGTTATTAAAAAATATGTATTGTGGCATAATCTAATATGATACAAAAAATTATTAAGTAATAGACATCAATGGAAAACCTAAACTCACATTTTTCATTTTTTGTTATTAAAAAATATGTATTGTGGCATAATCTAATATGATACAAAAAATTATTAAGTAATAGACATCAATGGAAAACCTAAACTCACTTTTTTTATTTTTTGTTATTAAAAAATATGTATTGTGGCATAATCTAATATGATACAAAAAATTATTAAGTAATAGACATCAATGGAAAACCTAAACTCACATTTTTCATTTTTTGTTATTAAAAAATATATATTGTGGCATAATCTAATATGATACAAAAAATTATTAAGTAATAGACATCAATGGAAAACCTAAACTCACATTTTTCATTTTTTGTTATTAAAAAATATATATTGTGGCATAATCTAATATGATACAAAAAATTATTAAGTAATAGACATCAATGGAAAACTTAAACTCACATTTTTAATTTTTTGTTATTAAAAAATATGTATTGTGGCATAATCTAATATGATACAAAAAATTATTGAGTAAAAGACATCAATGGAAAACCTAAACTCACTTTTTTTATTTTTTGTTATTAAAAAATATGTATTGTGGCATAATCTAATATGATACAAAAAATTATTAAGTAATAGACATCAATGGAAAACCTAAACTCACATTTTTCATTTTTTGTTATTAAAAAATATATATTGTGGCATAATCTAATATGATACAAAAAATTATTAAGTAATAGACATCAATGGAAAACCTAAACTCACTTTTTTTATTTTTTGTTATTAAAAAATATGTATTGTGGCATAATCTAATATGATACAAAAAATTATTAAGTAATAGACATCAATGGAAAACTTAAACTCACATTTTTAATTTTTTGTTATTAAAAAATATGTATTGTGGCATAATCTAATATGATACAAAAAATTATTGAGTAAAAGACATCAATGGAAAACCTAAACTCACTTTTTTTATTTTTTGTTATTAAAAAATATGTATTGTGGCATAATCTAATATGATACAAAAAATTATTAAGTAATAGACATCAATGGAAAACCTAAACTCACATTTTTCATTTTTTGTTATTAAAAAATATGTATTGTGGCATAATCTAATATGATACAAAAAATTATTAAGTAATAGACATCAATGGAAAACCTAAACTCACTTTTTTTATTTTTTGTTATTAAAAAATATGTATTGTGGCATAATCTAATATGATACAAAAAATTATTAAGTAATAGACATCAATGGAAAACCTAAACTCACATTTTTCATTTTTTGTTATTAAAAAATATATATTGTGGCATAATCTAATATGATACAAAAAATTATTAAGTAATAGACATCAATGGAAAACCTAAACTCACATTTTTCATTTTTTGTTATTAAAAAATATATATTGTGGCATAATCTAATATGATACAAAAAATTATTAAGTAATAGACATCAATGGAAAACTTAAACTCACATTTTTAATTTTTTGTTATTAAAAAATATGTATTGTGGCATAATCTAATATGATACAAAAAATTATTGAGTAAAAGACATCAATGGAAAACCTAAACTCACTTTTTTTATTTTTTGTTATTAAAAAATATGTATTGTGGCATAATCTAATATGATACAAAAAATTATTAAGTAATAGACATCAATGGAAAACCTAAACTCACATTTTTCATTTTTTGTTATTAAAAAATATATATTGTGGCATAATCTAATATGATACAAAAAATTATTAAGTAATAGACATCAATGGAAAACCTAAACTCACATTTTTCATTTTTTGTTATTAAAAAATATATATTGTGGCATAATCTAATATGATACAAAAAATTATTAAGTAATAGACATCAATGGAAAACCTAAACTCACTTTTTTTATTTTTTGTTATTAAAAAATATGTATTGTGGTGAAATATTGTGTGTGTTTGGGTCGTCGACGGGACTAAATTAGTAGTTGCTTTTTTATAATTTATTATTTTTTATATAACAAATTTAAAATCTATGTGACAACATTATTGACAATTATATTTTTTTTTTTTTTTATGACATTATTTTTTTTGTGAGATATTGCTACCTCGATCTAAATTACAAAAATATAAACCTTACGACAACATGCCGCCTCCCTTGAAACGATAGTTTTAAAAGGATATTAATAATAACTAAATTTAAGTAATTAATTAAAGTGTCTTTTTTATATATAACAAAACACAACATAAAAACTTTAATCCTAAAAAAATTCATTCATTAGGAAATAAACAAATTTTTGTTATATTTCGCTTCACTAGTATACCCCCCTTTGTTCTCACACTCACAACCCGCACTAAGCCGTCTGCACCAGGATGGACTTCCATTATTCTACCTAGCGGCCAGTGGAGGGGAGAGGTGTTGTCCTCTTTTAAAATCACGAGAGAACCAATCAGTTGTTGAGTTTCCTTGGAAAAACGCCATTTGGTTCTTTGCTGTAAATTATGAAGATAATCGTTGGACCATCGTTTCCAAAATTGTTGCGACATTTTACAAATGTGCCGGTAACGTGTTAGATGATTTGTCTGAATTTCTTCTAAATTCAACTGAGGTACTGCTGTTAAGGCCTCGCCAATGATGAAATGTCCGGGAGTAAGTGCACTCAGGTCATTTGGGTTATCAGAAATAGGAACTAATGGTCGGGAATTAAGTATTGCTTCTATCTGCGTTAGAAGTGTGTATAACTCTTCGTAAGTAAATTTAAATTCTGCCGCTACACGTTTTAAATAATATTTTACCGATTTTACAGATGCTTCCCATATTCCACCCATATGGGGAGACCTTGCAGGAATAAAACTCCATTCTATATTAGATTGATTTAAATATGATTCACAACTTGAGTCTTTTAACAATTGACTAATTTTTATTAATTCATTCTTAGCACCAATAAAATTAGTTCCATTATCTGAATATAATTTTCTACAAAAACCACGACGTGAAACAAAACGTTTTAGTGCATTTAGAAAAGATTGAGAAGTGAGGTCTGTCACTAGTTCTATATGAATAGCTTTACTAGATAAGCAAATAAATATACAAATGTAACCCTTAAGAATTCTTTTATTTCGAAATTTCGTCTCTTTTATTTGAAATGGACCTGCATAATCTACTCCGCAAAATGAGAAAATTCGTGAAGGAATTACTCTAACTTCAGGTAAATTTCCCATTTGCTGTTGTGTTGGAGGAGGATTAGCTCTAAAGCAAGTCATACACCTACGTATGATAAATTTAATTGTTTGTTTCAAATTTATAGGCCAATATTTTCTTCGAATTACTGATAAAGTCATGTTAGTGCCTGCGTGAAAATGTCTTTCATGTTCGTATCGTATGAGTAATAAAGTGAATGCATGCTTAGCAGGTAAAATAATTGGAAATTTATGATCGAACGATAAATTAGAATGGGTTAACCTTCCACCTACCCTTAAAATGCCTTCAGAATCAACAAATGGATTTAATGAACTAAGTTTGCTGTCATTTTTTGTCCGTTTATGTTTATTTAAATAGGCAATCTCATCACTGAAAGCCTGAAGTTGAACTAACTTGATAAGATTAATTAAGGCTTCGTTTAGTTCACATAATTGTAATGAACCAAATCTTCTTAAATATTTAGTTGTTTTACAATTGCTTATAAATCGACGACAAAGAGCCGTGACGTTTAGAAGGAAAGAGAAATTGGAAAATTTTTCAAAAATATCGCTTGACTCCAAAGACGGTAGTGCTATAATTGACTTTCGTTTTATTTCAGGCATGCCAGATGACAATTTGGAATATTTTGATATATGTTTAATATCTAACCAATCCTCGGGATCTTGTAACAAATATGATGGACCGTTCCACCACAATTGTAAATTATTTAATTCTTTTGGAAAAACACCTCGGGATATTATATCCGCGGGATTTTCAGATGAACGTACATGATACCAATTGCGCATAGAGCTTAATTGCTGAATTTCTGAAACCCGATTTGCAACAAATGTTTGCCAGGTATGAGGTTCGGCTGATAACCAAGAAAGTACTATGGTTGAATCTGTCCAGAAATATGTGTTGTTTATTTGTAAGGACTTAAAAGCTTCCTTGACTTTCGAATAAAGTTGAACTGATAGTAATGCACCACATAGCTCTAATCTCGGTATAGAAACGGATTTGAGTGGAGCTACTCTAGACTTGGCGCAGAGTAACTGAACATTAGTCTTTTGAGAGTTCTGAGATCTTATATAGATGACAGCGCCATAAGCTGTTTCACAAGCATCAGAAAAACAATGAAATTCAATAGAAGTAGAATTCGGTAATATGACAAGTCTTGGAATAGTTATTGAATGTACCAACTCCAACTCAGTGTGAAACTTCGCCCACCTTGTATGCATTGAAACTGGTATTGATTCATCCCAATGTAACTTTAATTGCCATAGTCTTTGAAGAATAATTTTTGCATGAATAATTATTGGACCCAATAAACCAAGTGGATCAAATATTTGCGAGATGTATGAAAGGATTGTACGTTTTGTAGGTCGATCGGATGATTGAAAGGATTTTGTTTTATATTCAAACCTATCTAATAATGAATTCCAAGATATACCTAACGTTTTGGTTTTTTCATTATCGGATATCACATAATGTGTAGAATTACTTTTTGTATTTAAATGATTTAATACTTCTAAACTATTTGATGAAAATTTACGTAAAGGAAAACCTCCGCCCTCTAAAATTGAGGTTAAATTATTAATAATTGATAATGCAGATTCTACTGTTTCCGCCCCTGTTAGAAGATCGTCCATATAGAAATTATGTTCAATCATATTACTTTCTATTGGAAACGTATATTGCGAATCAATAGCTAATTGTTTTAAACAACGTGTGGCCAAAAAAGATCCAGGTGCAGTTCCATAAGTAACTGTATTCAACTGGAAGTGTTCAATGTCAGATTGAGGATTATCACGCCATAATATCATTTGAAATTTACGATCGTCCTCATTGACATTTATTTGTCTGTACATTTTAGCAATGTCACCTATAAGTGCTATAATATATATTCGAAAACGTATTATGATTGTAAAGAGGTCATCTTGAATGGTCGGACCAATTCTAAGAATGTCATTTAGAGATAACTTAGTATTGGTTTTGGCAGATGCATCAAAAACTACTCGGAGTTTTGTGGTTAAACTGTCTATCCTTCTGACAGCATGATGCGGTAAATAATAATGAGGCGAATTGTTATTTAAATGAGTTATTTTAGTCATATGTCCAAGTTCTATATATTCGT
>CAUJLB010000115.1:0-48464 GCA_963243735.1 Neocrepidodera transversa | reverse complement strand
AATGAAAATAAATGAAAATAAATGAAAATAAATGAAAATAAATGAAAATAAATGAAAATAAATGAAAATAAATAAAAATAAATGAAAATAAATGAAAATAAATGAAAATAAATAAAAATAAAAGAAAATAAATGAAAATAAATGAAAATTAATGAAAATAAATGAAAATAAATGAAAATAAATGAAAATAAATGAAAATAAATGAAAATAAATGAAAATAAATTAAATTAAATGAAAACACATGTAAGTACATGAAAGTAAATGAAAATAAATGTAAACAAATGTAAATGCATGTAAATACATGAGAGTAAATGAAAATTAATGAAAATACATGTAAATAAATAAAAACAAATGAAAACAAATGAAAATACATGTAAGTACATGAAAGTAAATGAAAATAAATGAAAGTAGATGAAAATAAATATAGATTAATGAAAATAAATGATAATACATGAAAATAAATGATATTACATGAAAATACATGAAGGTAAATGAAAATAAATGAAAATAAATGAAAATAAATGAAAATAGATGAAAATAAATGAAAATAAATGAAAATAAATGAAAATAAATGAAAATAAATGAAAATAAATGAAAATAAATGAAAATAAATGAAAATAAATGAAATTAAATAAAAACACATGTAAGTACATGAAAGTAAATGAAAATAAATGTAAACAAATGTAAATGCATGTAAATACATGAGAGTAAATGAAAATTAATGAAAATACATGTAAATAAATAAAAACAAATGAAAACAAATGAAAATACATGTAAGTACATGAAAGTAAATGAAAATAAATGAAAGTAGATGAAAATAAATATAGATTAATGAAAATAAATGATAATACATGAAAATAAATGATATTACATGAAAATACATGAAGGTAAATGAAAGTAAATGAAAATAGATGAAAATAAATGAAAATAAATGAAAATAAATGAAAATAAATGAAATTAAATGAAAACACATGTAAGTACATGAAAGTAAATGAAAATAAATGTAAACAAATGTAAATGCATGTAAATACATGAGAGTAAATGAAAATTAATGAAAATACATGTAAATAAATAAAAACAAATGAAAACAAATGAAAATACATGTAAGTACATGAAAGTAAATGAAAATAAATGAAAGTAGATGAAAATAAATGAAAATAAATGAAAATAAATGAAAATAAATGAAAATAAATGAAAATAAATGAAAATAAATGAAAATAAATGAAAATAAATGAAAATAAATGAAAATAAATGAAAATAAATGAAAATAAATGAAAATAAATGAAAATAAATAAAAATAAATGAAAATAAATGAAAATAAATGAAAATAAATGAAAATAAATGAAAATAAATGAAAATAAATGAAAATAAATGAAAATAAATGAAAATAAATGAAAATAAATGAAAATAAATGAAAATAAATGAAAATAAATGAAAATAAATGAAAATAAATGAAAATAAATGAAAATAAATGAAAATAAATGAAAATAAATGAAAATAAATGAAAATAAATGAAAATAAATGAAAATAAATGAAAATAAATGAAAATAAATGAAAATAAATGAAAATAAATGAAAATAAATGAAAATAAATGAAAATAAATGAAAATAAATGAAAATAAATGAAAATAAATGAAAATAAATGAAAATAAATGAAAATAAATAAAAATAAATGAAAATAAATGAAAATAAATTAAAATAAAAGAAAATAAATGAAAATAAATGAAAATTAATGAAAATAAATGAAAAAAAATGAAAATAAATGAAAATAAATATAAATAAATGAAAATAAATGAAAATAAATGAAAATAAATGAAAATAAATGAAAATAAATGAAAATAAATGAAAATAAATGAAAAAAAATGAAAATAAATGAAAATAAATGAAAATAAATGAAAATAAATGAAAATAAATGAAAATAAATGAAAATAAATGAAAATAAATGAAAATAAATGAAAATAAATGAAATTAAATGAAAATAAATGAAAACACATGTAAGTACATGAAAGTAAATGAAAATAAATGTAAACAAATGTAAATGCATGTAAATACATGAGAGTAAATGAAAATTAATGAAAATACATGTAAATAAATAAAAACAAATGAAAACAAATGAAAATACATGTAAGTACATGAAAGTAAATGAAAGTAGATGAAAATAAATAAAGATTAATGAAAATAAATGATAATACATGAAAATAAATGATATTACATGAAAATACATGAAGGTAAATGAAAGTAAATGAAAATAGATGAAAATAAATGATAATACATGAAAATAAATAATACATAAAAATTAATGAAAATAAATGAAAATAAATGAAAATAAATGAAAATAAATAAAAATAAATGAAAATAAATGGAAATAAATGAAAATAAATAAAAATAAATGAAAATAAATGAAAATAAATGAAAATAAATGAAAATAAATGAAAAGAAATGAAAATAAATGAAAATAAATGAAAATAAATGAAAATAAATGAAAATAAATGAAAATAAATGAAAATAAATGAAAATAAATGAAAATAAATGAAAATAAATGAAAATAAATGAAAATAAATGAAAATAAATAAAAATAAATAAAAATAAATGAAAATAAATGAAAATAAATGAAAATAAATGAAAATAATTGAAAATAAATGAAAATAAATGAAAATAAATGAAAATAAATGAAAATAAATGAAAATAAATGAAAATGAATGAAAATAAATGAAAATAAATGAAAATAAATGAAAATAAATGAAAATAAATGAAAATAAATGAAAAAAAATGAATATAAATGAAAATAAATAAAAATAAATGAAAATAAATGAAAATAAATGAAAATAAATGAAAATAAATGAAAATAAATGAAAACAAAAAAAAATAAATGAAAATGAATGAAAATAAATGAAAATAAATGAAAATAAATGAAAATAAATGAAAATAAATGAAAATAAATGAAAATAAATGAAAATAAATGAAAATAAATGAAAATAAATGAAAATAAATGAAAATAAATGAAAATAAATAAAAATAAATGAAAATAAATGAAAATAGATGAAAATAAATGAAAATGAATGAAAATAAATGAAAATAAATGAAAATAAATGAAATTAAATGAAAACACATGTAAGTACATGAAAGTAAATGAAAATAAATGTAAACAAATGTAAATGCATGTAAATACATGAGAGTAAATGAAAATTAATGAAAATACATGTAAATAAATAAAAACAAATGAAAACAAATGAAAATACATGTAAGTACATGAAAGTAAATGAAAATAAATGAAAGTAGATGAAAATAAATATAGATTAATGAAAATAAATGATAATACATGAAAATAAATGATATTACATGAAAATACATGAAGGTAAATGAAAGTAAATGAAAATAAATGAAAATAAATGAAAATAAATGAAAATAAATGAAAATAAATGAAAATAAATGAAAATAAATGAAAATAAATGAAAATAAATGAAAATAAATGAAAATAAATGAAAATAAATGAAAATAAATGAAAATAAATGAAAATAAATGAAAATAAATGAAAATAAATGAAAATAAATGAAAATAAATGAAAATAAATGAAAATAAATGAAAATAAATGAAAATAAATGAAAATAAATGAAAATAAATGAAAATAAATGAAAATAAATGAAAATAAAAAATAAATGAAAATAAACGAAAATAAATGAAAATAAATGAAAATAAATGAAAATAAATGAAAATAAATGAAAATAAATGAAAATAAATGAAAATAAATGAAAATAAATGAAAATAAATGAAAATAAATGAAAATAAATGAAAATAAATGAAAATAAATGAAAATAAATGAAAATAAATGAAAATAAATGAAAATAAATGAAAATAAATGAAAATAAATGAAAATAAATGAAAATAAATGAAAATAAATGAAAATAAATGAAAATAAATGAAAATAAATGAAAATAAATGAAAATAAATGAAAATAAATGAAAATAAATGAAAATAAATGAAAATAAATGAAAATAAATGAAAATAAATGAAAATAAATGAAAATAAATGAAAATAAATGAAAATAAATGAAAATAAATGAAAATAAATGAAAATAAATGAAAATAAATGAAAATAAATGAAAATAAATGAAAATAAATGAAAATAAATGAAAATAAATGAAAATAAATAAAAATAAATGAAAATAAATGAAAATAAATGAAAATAAATGAAAATAAATGAAAATAAATGAAAATAAATGAAAATAAATGAAAATAAATGAAAATAAATGAAAATAAATGAAAATAAATGAAAATAAATGAAAATAAATGAAAATAAATGAAAATAAATGAAAATAAATGAAAATAAATGAAAATAAATGAAAATAAATGAAAATAAATGAAAATAAATGAAAATAAATGAAAATAAATGAAAATAAATGAAAATAAATGAAAATAAATGAAAATAAATGAAAATAAATGAAAATAAATGAAAATAAATGAAAATAAATGAAAATAAATGAAAATAAATGAAAATAAATGAAAATAAATGAAAATAAATGAAAATAAATGAAAATAAATGAAAATAAATGAAAATAAATGAAAATAAATGAAAATAAATGAAAATAAATGAAAATAAATGAAAATAAATGAAAATAAATGAAAATAAATGAAAATAAATGAAAATAAATGAAAATAAATGAAAATAAATGAAAATAAATGAAAATAAATGAAAATAAATGAAAATAAATGAAAATAAATGAAAATAAATGAAAATAAATGAAAATAAATGAAAATAAATGAAAATAAATGAAAATAAATGAAAATAAATGAAAATAAATGAAAATAAATGAAAATAAATGAAAATAAATGAAAATAAATGAAAATAAATGAAAATAAATAAAAATAAATGAAAATAAATGAAAATAAATGAAAATAAATGAAAATAAATGAAAATAAATGAAAATAAAAGAAAATAAATGAAAATAAATGAAAATAAATGAAAATAAATGAAAATTAATGAAAATAAATGAAAATAAATGAAAATAAATGAAAATAAATGAAAATAAATGAAAATAAATGAAAATAAATGAAAATAAATGAAAATAAATGAAAATAAATGAAAATAAATGAAAATAAATGAAAATAAATGAAAATAAATGAAAATAAATGAAAATAAATGAAATTAAATGAAAATAAATGAAAACACATGTAAGTACATGAAAGTAAATGAAAATAAATGTAAACAAATGTAAATGCATGTAAATACATGAGAGTAAATGAAAATTAATGAAAATACATGTAAATAAATAAAAACAAATGAAAACAAATGAAAATACATGTAAGTACATGAAAGTAAATGAAAATAAATGAAAGTAGATGAAAATAAATAAAGATTAATGAAAATAAATGATAATACATGAAAATAAATGATATTACATGAAAATACATGAAGGTAAATGAAAGTAAATGAAAATAGATGAAAATAAATGAATATAAATGAAAATAAATGATAATACATGAAAATAAATAATACATAAAAATTAATGAAAATAAATGAAAATAAATGAAAATAAATGAAAATAAATGAAAATAAATGAAAATAAATGAAAATAAATAAAAATAAATGAAAATAAATGGAAATAAATGAAAATAAATGAAAATAAATGAAAATAAATGAAAATAAATGAAAATAAATGAAAATAAATGAAAATAAATGAAAATAAATGAAAATAAATGAA
Source organism: Neocrepidodera transversa (assembly GCA_963243735.1). Classification (NCBI taxonomy): domain Eukaryota; kingdom Metazoa; phylum Arthropoda; class Insecta; order Coleoptera; family Chrysomelidae; genus Neocrepidodera; species Neocrepidodera transversa. The sequence goes on along the minus strand of CAUJLB010000115.1, from coordinate 42,767 downwards.
AATAAATGAAAATAAATGAAAATAAATGAAAATAAATGAAAATAAATGAAAATAAATGAAAATAAATGAAAATAAATGAAAATAAATAAAAATAAATGAAAATAAATGAAAATAAATGAAAATAATTGAAAATAAATGAAAATAAATGAAAATAAATGAAAATAAATGAAAATAAATGAAAATAAATGAAAATAAATGAAAATAAATGAAAATAAATGAAAACAAAAAAAAATAAATGAAAATGAATGAAAATAAATGAAAATAAATGAAAATAAATGAAAATAAATGAAAATAAATGAAAATAAATGAAAATAAATGAAAATAAATGAAAATAAATGAAAATAAATGAAAATAAATGAAAATAAATGAAAATAAATGAAAATAGATGAAAATAAATGAAAATGAATGAAAATAAATGAAAATAAATGAAATAAAATGAAAACACATGTAAGTACATGAAAGTAAATGAAAATAAATGTAAACAAATGTAAATGCATGTAAATACATGAGAGTAAATGAAAATTAATGAAAATACATGTAAATAAATAAAAACAAATGAAAACAAATGAAAATACATGTAAGTACATGAAAGTAAATGAAAATAAATGAAAGTAGATGAAAATAAATATAGATTAATGAAAATAAATGATAATACATGAAAATAAATGATATTACATGAAAATACATGAAGGTAAATGAAAGTAAATGAAAATAAATGAAAATAAATGAAAATAAATGAAAATAAATGAAAATAAATGAAAATAAATGAAAATAAATGAAAATAAATGAAAATAAATGAAAATAAATGAAAATAAATGAAAATAAATGAAAATAAATGAAAATAAATGAAAATAAATGAAAATAAATGAAAATAAATGAAAATAAATGAAAATAAATGAAAATAAATGAAAATAAATGAAAATAAATGAAAATAAATGAAAATAAATGAAAATAAATGAAAATAAATGAAAATAAATGAAAATAAATGAAAATAAATGAAAATAAATGAAAATAAATGAAAATAAATGAAAATAAATGAAAATAAATGAAAATAAATGAAAATAAATGAAAATAAATGAAAATAAATGAAAATAAATGAAAATAAAAGAAAATAAATGAAAATAAACGAAAATAAACGAAAATAAATGAAAATAAATGAAAATAAATGAAAATAAAGGAAAATAAAGGAAAATAAATGAAAATAAATGAAAATAAATGAAAATAAATGAAAATAAATGAAAATAAATGAAAATAAATGAAAATAAATGAAAATAAATGAAAATAAATGAAAATAAATGAAAATAAATGAAAATAAATGAAAATAAATGAAAATAAATGAAAATAAATGAAAATAAATGAAAATAAATGAAAATAAATGAAAATAAATGAAAATAAATGAAAATAAATGAAAATAAATGAAAATAAATGAAAATAAATGAAAATAAATGAAAATAAATGAAAATAAATGAAAATAAATGAAAATAAATGAAAATAAATGAAAATAAATGAAAATAAATGAAAATAAATGAAAATAAATGAAAATAGATGAAAATAAATGAAAATGAATGAAAATAAATGAAAATAAATGAAATTAAATGAAAACACATGTAAGTACATGAAAGTAAATGAAAATAAATGTAAACAAATGTAAATGCATGTAAATACATGAGAGTAAATGAAAATTAATGAAAATACATGTAAATAAATAAAAACAAATGAAAACAAATGAAAATACATGTAAGTACATGAAAGTAAATGAAAATAAATGAAAGTAGATGAAAATAAATATAGATTAATGAAAATAAATGATAATACATGAAAATAAATGATATTACATGAAAATACATGAAGGTAAATGAAAGTAAATGAAAATAAATGAAAATTAATGAAAATAAATGAAAATAAATGAAAATAAATGAAAATAAATGAAAATAAATGAAAATAAATGAAAATAAATGAAAATAAATGAAAATAAATGAAAATAAATGAAAATAAATGAAAATAAATGAAAATAAATGAAAATAAATGAAAATAAATGAAAATAAATGAAAATAAATGAAAATAAATGAAAATAAATGAAAATAAATGAAAATAAATGAAAATAAATGAAAATAAATGAAAATAAATGAAAATAAATGAAAATAAATGAAAATAAATGAAAATAAATGAAAATAAATGAAAATAAATGAAAATAAATGAAAATAAATGAAAATAAATGAAAATAAATGAAAATAAATGAAAATAAATGAAAATAAATGAAAATAAATGAAAATAAAAGAAAATAAATGAAAATAAACGAAAATAAACGAAAATAAATGAAAATAAATGAAAATAAATGAAAATAAAGGAAAATAAAGGAAAATAAATGAAAATAAATGAAAATAAATGAAAATAGATGAAAATAAATGAAAATAAATGAAAATAAATGAAAATAAATGAAAATAAATGAAAATAAATGAAAATAAATGAAAATAAATGAAAATAAATGAAAATAAATGAAAATAAATGAAAATAAATGAAAATAAATGAAAATAAATGAAAATAAATGAAAATAAATGAAAATAAATGAAAATAAATGAAAATAAATGAAAATAAATGAAAATAAATGAAAATAAATGAAAATAAATGAAAATAAATGAAAATAAATGAAAATAAATGAAAATAAATGAAAATAAATGAAAATAAATGAAAATAAATGAAAATAAATGAAAATAAATGAAAATAAATGAAAATAAATGAAAATAAATGAAAATAAATGAAAATAAATGAAAATAAATGAAAATAAATGAAAATAAATGAAAATAAATGAAAATAAATGAAAATAAATGAAAATAAATGAAAATAAAGGAAAATAAATGAAAATAAATGAAAATAAATGAAAATAAATGAAAATAAATGAAAATAAATGAAAATAAATGAAAATAAATGAAAATAAATGAAAATAAATGAAAATAAATGAAAATAAATGAAAATAAATGAAAATAAATGAAAATAAATGAAAATAAATGAAAATAAATGAAAATAAATGAAAATAAATGAAAATAAATGAAAATAAATGAAAATAAATGAAAATAAATGAAAATAAATGAAAATAAATGAAAATAAATGAAAATAAATGAAAATAAATGAAAATAAATGAAAATAAATGAAAATAAATGAAAATAAATGAAAATAAATGAAAATAAATGAAAATAAATGAAAATAAATGAAAATAAATGAAAATAAATGAAAATAAATGAAAATAAATGAAAATAAATGAAAATAAATGAAAATAAATGAAAATAAATGAAAATAAATGAAAATAAATGAAAATAAATGAAAATAAATGAAAATAAATGAAAATAAATGAAAATAAATAAAAATAAATGAAAATAAATGAAAATAAATGAAAATAAATGAAAATAAAAGAAAATAAATGAAAATAAATGAAAATAAATGAAAATAAATGAAAATAAATGAAAATAAATGAAAATAAATGAAAATAAATGAAAATAAATGAAAATAAATGAAAATAAATGAAAATAAATGAAAATAAATGAAATTAAATGAAAATAAATGAAAACACATGTAAGTACATGAAAGTAAATGAAAATAAATGTAAACAAATGTAAATGCATGTAAATACATGAGAGTAAATGAAAATTAATGAAAATACATGTAAATAAATAAAAACAAATGAAAACAAATGAAAATACATGTAAGTACATGAAAGTAAATGAAAATAAATGAAAGTAGATGAAAATAAATAAAGATTAATGAAAATAAATGATAATACATGAAAATAAATGATATTACATGAAAATACATGAAGGTAAATGAAAGTAAATGAAAATAGATGAAAATAAATGAATATAAATGAAAATAAATGATAATACATGAAAATAAATAATACATAAAAATTAATGAAAATAAATGAAAATAAATGAAAATAAATGAAAATAAATGAAAATAAATGAAAATAAATGAAAATAAATGAAAATAAATGAAAATAAATGAAAATAAATGAAAATAAATGAAAATAAATAAAAATAAATGAAAATAAATGGAAATAAATGAAAATAAATAAAAATAAATGAAAATAAATGAAAATAAATGAAAATAAATGAAAATAAATGAAAATAAATGAAAATAAATGAAAATAAATGAAAATAAATGAAAATAAATGAAAATAAATGAAAATAAATGAAAATAAATGAAAATAAATGAAAATAAATGAAAATAAATGAAAATAAATGAAAATAAATGAAAATAAATGAAAATAAATGAAAATAAATGAAAATAAATGAAAATAAATGAAATTAAATGAAAATAAATGAAAACACATGTAAGTACATGAAAGTAAATGAAAATAAATGTAAACAAATATAAATGCATGTAAATACATGAGAGTAAATGAAAATTAATGAAAATACATGTAAATAGTAATAGAGCTAGGACAGAACGACAATCAAAACCCTCATTTTTACATGTAAATCTCCATAAGAAAATCTAAGGTCCATATTAGCAAAATTTGTCCATATCAAGGTCATTCGTCATCGCTTAGAGATAACGTCGGCTCGCGGTGTAGATAACGTGAAGTCGCGGTTGGAATTTTAATTGGAATAAATTTTACATGGGCGGACCTAAGGGTTAATGGGCTCAAATATTTTTTTTACATGAGGGGGTAATGGACCGTATTTTTATATGTGCAGAGGGGAACTGAAATATTATTAACATAACCTAACATTTCAACAACTGTTCACAGTGTTGCCAACAGTATCCCTCCATTTCACACATTTAGACGTTGTTAATTTCAGTTAAGTTTTTACTTTTCCGCTATCAACATAGCTATTAAATTCAAGTAACTCACATTTTTATATAAAAATAATCCCCATTTTAACTAGCTTTATTTTTCTAGCTACGTAACCAACATAATACTTTCTCTAAACTAAACATGAGGGTAGCGAAGATAGTGAGCCGTATTTTACATGGGCAGAGGGGGATCCAAATATCGTAAACATTATCTCTGACCACATTTTGCTATATAATAATTGTTGCCAACATGGTACTTTCTCCCCAATTTCGGTACGAGACAAATAATGAAAAAAATTATATCAGTTAAATTATATTCGTATAGATTAACAAAAAAAATTCTGATATACGGGGTTTGCTGAAAAGTAACATTTGTCGAAAAATCGAGACGCTTTGTTGACACTTTCTGCTATAATTTTATTTTACCAACATAGTAGTTTCTCTCCATGAAGGATAGAAGACTCATCATTTTTACTTTCTCGCTATAATATTTAAAACGTAGAATAATTTTCCATACATCAGTACTCGTACGTTAACATAGCACTTTTTCTACATCAAGGATAGGAGAGGTTAACAACATAATACTTTCCCACTACATTGGGGGTATTATATATAGTAACAAGAGGGTGCTGATTGAGCTTAAAGAGTAAACGGGCTAAATATTTTAACGTAATCAGCCGTAAAAAACCATTATTTTTACTTTCCCTCTAACAACGTACGCCACAGCAACGTACATAACCTATAAATAATGAACACCAACATGATAATTTCCATACCTTTCATACATTTAGACGCATGAATGACGAAAACATATAATTATTAAATCGTCAGGTTCATGAGCCGCAATTTTTACTTTACCGCGTCATACTGATATATAAAAAGTAATCCCCGTTTTTAACAAGCATTATTTATTTCTCGCTACTTAACCAAATTCATTCAACAAGGCATTTAGCTGTTAGCATTAGGAAAGCGGGGATGTGTACTAAAGTAATACTTTCTCGCTATAGTGAATATTAATAACAGTGTTGCCAACGTAATACTTTCTCGCAACCAGCATTATACTTCTTCGTGGGGCTACGTGGAGAACCGAATATTTTTTCACGGGAAGGGTTCGCTTCAAGTCGTCGATTCATACTTAGACCTGATCAAAAGACATGACATTTTTAAAAATACGATTTCAATGAATGAGACGGTTCAAAGATTAATCTAAATAGTCTGAGCCGCTCCATATAACATTTATTTCGTAATTCCCATAATAAAAAGTGAAGAGCAATAACAGCGTTGCCAACATATGCACTAAAACGCGTGCAATAACGTAGAAATAAATACAGTGTTGCCAACGTAATACTTTTTTCATGGGAAATAGGGAATCTCATTTCATTAACGTAAATAGATGAATATACAGTAAATAATATTTAGATTTTTCCAATATAAATTTAACAAATAGCCCTGATGATAATTAATGAAATTTAATTTAAGTACTTTAATAAACAACAATGATTTTAAATATTAGATAAAATTGTTCGAAATAAAGCTTAATAGTATGGAGTATGATTATTCAGAATTAAATGGATCGGTAGGAATCCATTTCCACACCACCTAGGAGGTAGGACCCATTGGTGCGTTGCCTTTTTATCGTGGAAGACTCCCCTGTAGGCCTATCATAACCACACTTATTGCTATTACTAATATTCACATGATGATAGAATGATACGGTGAATAAGGAGGCAAGAATCATAAATCCGAGAAACATAAAATATTTATTTATAATATATACATAGTAATATTCATAAAATATTCATTAGTATCCTCATGATAAAGTTTCATCACTTCCGGGTATTAAATGCGCACAGAACTGCTTCAATGTCAAATACAGCTACCGCAGGTTTTTTTATATAAACTTAGCCATTATAAATATTAAAAATTGTCTATTATTAAATAACAAATTCTAATTACATATATGTAAGACTGAAGGATGTCAATCGCTAATAAGTATTTCACCATCAATTTCCATATTTTCTTCATAATTATCCTCTATTGAATAGTGACCCCAAGGTAGCGTTTCGTCAGTTCCAGGAATTAAATATCGCTTATCATCCTCAGAGCTGAGCGCAATTTTATTTTGAATTATGGAATGAACGTGATGCTTCTCCGAACGTATCAGGTTTTGAGATACAACCATCTGCTTCCGATCATTTAAACATTCAACATAGTCTTCAAAATTTAATTTGGTGCGAACGACAGACGACTTTACACCCTTAGCTTTCTTGGAAACGCCATAATTTCGTAAAATTACCTCTATTTCATCATCATCGTACTCCTTATCCTGCAACTTTTTCCTTTCCCTCGCAAGGTCTGCCTCTGAAGCCAGCACCTTTGTCACATATAATTTTGATCGCAAACCAACATAATCCGTCATCGGCACACCGTTGTTTTCGTCCTTCATCATTCCCAGAACCTTCTTGTTGACCTGAGGTATGTTATAGATGTTATTTGGAGGATAGTCAGACGTATCGAAATACGTATAACAATCATGTTTTATGACCTCGTATGGATCATCATCAACAATTTCATAAATTAGACTGTCTGTGTCAGTATAGGTCGCACAACAATTATGAAACGTATTAGCCATGTATCCATAATGAAAATCGTATATAGTCGTCTTCGCCAAGTCAAGAATAGCTTGCCCAGCATAAATGGGTTTATTTAACCATATTTGCAGCTTTCGTAACTCGATAGCAACGAGATTTTCATTGAAGATAGTGCAATTTTTGAATTCTGGTTTAGCGATATACGCCTCTGCGCCGTAGCGTCCAGACCACTCAGTCAAAAGACGAATATTGACTCTTTTCCTGATATTTTCCAAGGTTTTACCGAAGACTGCGTTGTTCATTAGTTTGAAAAGATTCTTCTCGAACTCATTCTTGGCCTTCTTCCTCAGCTCGGTATTCAGATCGATGTAGGATTTTAACCATGGCGCCTGTTTGAATTTGAGGACTCGATGAATTTTTGTTAACACTAAACCATGTGCTAGGGCTTGTTTAAGGGCTCTATAGTGGATAATATATTTTTCTTTAGAGTGTAATGTGGCCATCAACTTTGTTAATTCTCTTGCATTTTTTGGTGGCTTACCAGTCTTCGGATTGATGTGTTCTGGACAGAATGGTATGTCTCGGTGTTTATCGTGGAGATGTCGGGGATATTCTAAATCGACTTCGAGGATATATCCCTCATCGGCGTCATCAGCAACCGTGGTCACGTCAATGTTTGTATCACACCACTCGAAGCCTCCGTATGGCAAATACTGAGACATAGCCCAACCGTACTGATTATTGATATCAAAGTACATGAGAAACGTCTTTGGTTGGGAGGGATCATAATTATTAATATTCATGTTGTTGGCTTTAGCTCGTCTTTTCGAGCAAACCTGACTAAGTCCTCCTCGTATGCCACGTTCAACGAAGAGGAACATGTCGGGATCAGTCAAAAGCTCCAATTCCTGCCCGGTGTATTTTAACATACTGTCCCACGTATAACCTGGTAGCGTAAAATAATGGGCTGGATCAAGGTCATACGTTTTAAGACAGCTAGTGCGGAATTGTTCAAAGACGTCGGCCAGAAGAAGTATATCGGTCTTCATATACAAATCAACATATTGTCCCAAGTCCTTGCAACAAAACTCATTCCAAATGCGTTGTGCACGTAGATAGAGACGACGAGGGCAGGGCTTGTTATCCAACTTATTGAAAAATGCGTCAATAGGAGGCAGGCGGGTTTCATCGAATCGTTCAAAGGAATCAAAATAATCATATGGCATCACACCCTTCTTTGTTAATAGTTTGAATTTTCCTTCGGGCAGTTCAGAAAATTGCGATTTTAAATTCGGATATTCTTCCATGTATGATGCCAATTTTTCTAACGCCGAATTCATGAAACGGAAGCTATCTATGAAACGGAATTGAATAGCTGTCTCATTCACATGCTTAGTGAAGGAGATATACTTTTCCTTTGTAATCGGCAACAAATCAATTTTTCCCTCCATTCTTGCAGCGATGTCGGTAATTATAAAGTGTGCGTCATAACCACTTAAATTGTGGAAGACAACAGGTATCACGTGACTGTCCTTATAATTGACGTTACACCCGTCATGTGCGGCACCTCTAAAGTTATTTTCGGGTATCAAGTGGTTATGATCACGCACCTTCTTATCTTCAGGACTGAACGATTTCTCGCAGATGTGACAGTGCGTAGCTCTTTGGAACTCCAACTCTTGTTCGTGTTGCATATGGATGTTATATGGACACCAAAATACTGGGGCCATATCCTCAGCCAACTGAGCCATCTCATCGGCGAACCATTGCATGCATTCCCGGCCACGATATGAACGGTAGTATGATAACGAATCATCATAACTACATTTCACTATGTAGCCAACAGCAGCAGGAATGTGATGGTGAATTTTCTTATGATCGCTAGTTGGCCTTAACACACTTTCAAGATCGGCGTAGACGATGAACGGGGCCTTCTCCTTGTTCTTGCTGTTTTTAAATTTTAAGATATTTTTACCCTCTTCGGGCATTCTAATAGCCGTTTCATTAATTTTTAGGCAGTCTTCCGAATGTTTATTAAGCATATCTTCAGAGCGAAAGTAATGAAGACATCTGTCGCAAAAGAATTTCCTTCCATCATGCTTACTAAGCTGTTTGGAGAGAAGCCGGGACATACTCTTAATCCACACAAAGTGGTATGACGTAGGAGCATCTCCATGTTCCCCCTCCTCATAATATTTGTCTTGCACTAACAATAAATTAACGTGACGATCTTTCTTATCTTTAGTAAGATAATTAGGTAGAGTTACAAATGTATTTTTATGTTTCTGAAAAACATAAACGTTGATGGATACATTATTCTGTTTTTCAAAGCTTGGGATCTGCTTCATAGTCATCGGAAATTGGATCCCTTTAAGTTTCAATACCGAGGAATAATGGGGGTAGGAGGATGTACGGCTAATATTGATAGTTGCAGGATGGAGAGCAGAGGTGACTGCCCACGCAAAGCAGGCCTGATCGTCATTCCTTACATTGATGCAGGCCTGTTTCATAGCAATTTGTTGAGGCACTTCTAGATACGACGATCCAAGTTGAGGAGTATATTTGTTAATGTTAACTCCCAAGTTTATCACTCTCTTTAATGCCCAGTCGGAGTCGCGTTCTTGGAATTCTTCTAGCTCCGTTGTGATTGGAGCAATAACTTTTTTGTTGAACCAAGCGTCAAGGTCGGTGGAACGGTAAATGGCTGAGTTAGATGTAGTAAAGTACTTGTACTCGGTAAGTACGCAATCACCCTTCATTACCTCAAACTCGCCACAAAAAACACCGTTCACCTTCACAGCCGCATCCTTTTTCAACGCATTCTGTATTTGCCGTTTAAATAGCACTTTACAGTCCGCTAGAAAGGCTAAAGGATCCTTATGCTTAAGGTTGGAAATTATGCTGGTGTGAATACGTGACTTAAAAGATGATTCGGAATCTTCCCAACAAACACGATCTCTCGCAGTCTCTTTTCGAGATTCTAGCCCTCTCCCCTTTTTCTGTGCCGCTTTTAACTGAGCCCTCAAACTTTTAATATTTCTAAGGCAAGCCTCCAAATGCTGTTTCTCACCCATGTTTTTAGCCTTTTTCATAGCATTATTGATGCGTTTAATCCCCTTCTCACATTCTTCACGTCCTTCTCTTGCAGTCTTCTCATCATATTGGGTTGTTACAAGTCCCAACAATGCTGCAACATACGTCAACAAATCCGAAAATAAAGACATCTGAAAGATAAATAACGTATTAATAATATACTTTAAATTATTATAACCTTCAAATATAGTGAAATCAAGACGTTTGAATAAGTCTTCAGTGATCTATAATGAATTGTATTAAGATAACTAATATTTTAAAGAAAACTGATGAAAACACATAACCTCAAAATATATTAAAAAATCCTATAAGATGTTTTATTGAACCGAACAAAAATTTAGATATGAAAAATACTTACATTAAATAATTTTCAAAGAAAATAAGTATGCAGAGAGATGAACCTTTACTGATACGGCTGTACTGCTGAAACAGAATGAGTGATGTCACGAAAAGTACCTATATTTATAACCTCGGTTCAACTTTTAGTCGGACGGTGTACTGAACGCTCTAGATTTTGTATACAAAAGGCCCCTGAAATGTTGAAATTTGTGCTTTCATTTCCATAAGAATACATGTAAATTGGGTAATTTTACGTGAAATTTCGATTTTGTTTCTTTTCGAATTGATTTCTAAGAACTATGTTTAAGTAAATTTCTAGGAATATTAAATTAAAATTCTAGGTATTCTACCAGACACTATTTCCAAGAATTTGGTAGGAAAATAAATTAAAATAAGACTGGTTTGAATTGAACGTTTCATTTATCATTCAACATTTGACGTGCGCAGTCATGGAAAAAATTTGTGAACGTTGTAACAAGACCTATCCTGACACAGGTCGCGAGTTCTGCGTTAAATGTTACATCAAAGATTGTCGCAATAGTGGGATTTGGATTCCATTTACTCCAGATTCCTGATCAAATTATGAAGATTTTAAGAAGTGGCAGTGGGCTTACGATCGAAGGCAATTACTATGTGAAATATGTGGAAAGTTTATGAATAGAACGGAGATGTATCGGCACATGAAAAATACACCTAAACTTGAAAACTTTTCAATTAGGTTTGCATAACAAATACTCTACTTACCCCACTACCACAAAATTTGAGATTAATGCTGATGATTGAATTTCAAAATTCATTTACCATTTATCGTTCATACTAAGCAGACGTCAACAAGTATCAATATGTCTGCGCGTGAGTACATTCAACTTAACCTACTTAAATATTGTATTGAGCAAGAATTTATTAATATTGTGGAGTACGCCTACCATCAAGTTTTATTTTCCAAGAAATAGCCGAGAAATATGGTATGTGTCAGAACAAAGTTTTACTGGAACGGGGTTACAATTATGCCATGAATGAACATAGTAACTTTGTATACGATCCTACTGATGCAATTACGAAACACTATGCACCTTATGATTTAGAATTTACGATGAAGGAGGGGTTGTTTCTGTGTCATACAACTGAAGATGCCAAAATGATTGAAGTTTATCACAAGTTTAAGAAAGCCAAGTCCACAGCAGAGTACTTTGATGAAGCTCCAGAACATTTACTAAAAATACGTCAAAATATTCATGATGATGTAGCTATAATACTTAAGAAATAATAAGAAAATATATGTTTAAATATTATTCTAGAGTTTTTTATAAAACCGTCAATACCCTAACAACTATGATATCTGAAGAAACTTAAAAACGAAATGAAAAGCGTATAGAAATATGCAACGAGAAATGATGATTCTAGGAATTTCAAAACCTGAATAAATTCATCCACATTTCTCTTCCAGCAGAGCCTTAAAACGACATCCCAGAACGACTCATAAATAGGTACGTCAGATATCTCACAGCTAACATGCCGCAGCGTTGACAGATGCCACAGCTTACATGTCACAGCGTTAACAGATATAGCAGGTCAGATTACAGAAAACTAATACAAGACGTCGGAAGACTAACTGAAAGCATAGTTTAACTGTACATCAGATGTCTTCAGCAGTACTTCAGACAAAACACCGCGACTAGAAATAGGAGTGTATGCAACAAAATATTTCATTTACACGATGACGAAATCATTAAAACAAATAATAACAATCTTAAAAGAACGGAAGCTGGTAGAAAAGAAAACGTGGACCACTTCTTCAAACCAGTAACTCAGCCTCCAAAGAAGTTGCAAACAATTAATGAACCGACTACCTGAGGATGCAGACAGAGCAGAAGAGCCAGAAGAACGTTAGCTCAAGTCTTCAGCTCTGTCAGCGGTGTCTGGTCTAGTCTTCAGGTCCCTCAGATACGTCTGGTCTGTCAGATGTATAAATAGCATCAAAATAATTGAAGGGAACCAGTCGATAATAAGATGTCATATGATACGTCACATATTAAAAAGCTTGCTGATAATATTCGAAAAAAATATAAGGCCCTAAAAAGAATGGAAGCTGATAAAGATGAAGGTTTGCAAACGATATTTAAACCCATAACTGAGCCACTGAAACAAATATTGGAATCTGCTTCAGCGCATGAAGTACTGAACGAACATTCTCCAGAAGAAAAAAGCCCTCTAGAAATTTACAAGAACAAATCTGATAAAGCATACGGACCTCGATACGAATTTTCGAAATGGAAACTTGGTAATAAAAACATTCAGTTTGATAAAGACAAAATAATGTTGGATAACAAGGAGTTTAATAGTACATCAGGGCCATATGATTTGCTGTTTTCCAAGAACCCTCAGAATTTTACCGATGATGATCTGCAAATTTATAAACAGTTGTTGGACCTATCCTGTGTACATAGGGATTCCCGTGGCCATTTGAGGCACCAAGCTTGTAAAGAAAAATTCAACAACATTATAAAACCACTATTTAAAAATAAAACGAAGTCTAAAATTTCAGCAAGAAAAAAGAATGATGAACCATATGTAAAAAAGATGCGAAACATCGCTACCAAAATTCAAGACGAAAAATCCGATTGTGTAAGAGATGTTGATTATATCCCCAAAATATCTAATGAAGTTACTTATTGGGACGACCCAAATATGCTCGTTGATCGCTTAAGGTACCTAATCAATACAAATGGGTGTGAGGAAGAAATAAATGATATCATTAGCGAGTTAAATCGAGCTGATATTATTGGATGATATTATTTCGTCCCCAGCTGGTGAAGATGTATATTCGATTATTTAGCAATCAATATGCTGCTAAGAAAATCAGACAGTTAAAGATATCGAATGATCTGATTGAACAATGGTATCATGACAAGAAAATATCCTGCTGCATTTTATACGTTACTGGTAAACCTACTTCGTTTGCTCTGATGTCAACTATGGACTTTGATCCTTTCAAACAACACGGTAATCCAAAAACGCCTAATTATATTTATACGATGGTGGAACATCGGAGAATGGGTAACGGGATGAAATTGCTTAATCATATCAAGACAATAAACCAATTTACGACATTTTGTTCTAATATAGAGTCTGAAAAACTATTTGAAAAATGTAATTGTGTTAATTATGATGAAATAAACTATAATGTTATATATCGTTATCCATAATAAATAATAGAAAAAATATTTTGTCTTTTTGTTATCAATTTTCAGAAGATGAAGTCGAAGATTTCATGAAATAAAGAACTGACAAATGTTAAATTGAACTGAGCTATACGTTAAAATGGTGATTACTTTTTCTCGGTGTGTGTTTTAATTTTTTGACCTTTCTTATTTAGTTAAATTATCCGTTATAATATTTTTATAATCTGTTTTAAATTAATAAAATACCCTTAGTTGAACATATTTCTATACAACTATAAGTGTTAAATTATTTTTCTTAGTGTAACTTTTTATGATGACTAATATTTTATTTCGTGTTCTATTTAAATTATTCGGTAGCAAGAACTTTTTCTTAGCTATATCAGCTTATAAAAACAAAACAAAACAAAATAATGTTGAGGTGATAAAGAATTCAGGACTATATTTGTCAGCAGATAGAACGTTCATTAACTTTAACGGTTCTGTAACTAATGATAATAACGTTTAGATTATGACACTTCTACAAGAAATCAAGTTGTAAATTTTTATTCTAAACTTCATTGCCTTTACTTACTGAATCTTTAAAGTTAATGGACGTTCTATCTACTGACAATATGATTTGGTGTTTTCCAGGAACCCTCAGACCTTTAAAAATTTTACAAGCAATTGTTGTATCAGATGTACATAGAACCATAGTGCACTAAGCTTGAAAAAATAAAGCAAAGCCACTTAAAAAATGGTTTAAACGGTGTGATGAACGTCAGAGAAATTAATTATGAAATAAAACATGACGATACATCGCAGGGGAAACCAAATCAAAAAAACAACTGAAATCCCTGAATTGAGTGATGACGAAGGAATATTACTTATAACTATACTTAAGGAAGAGAAGTAAAATATCTTAATTTGTAAAGATACTTTGTTTAAAAAAATTAAAAAATAATCTGTCTTTTATCAGATAAAGTTCTGACCTGTTATGAAAGCACACAAATTTTTATCATTATCTAATATATATGAACATACTATTAATTCATAAGCATTGAAACATCTATCACAAGATCGGAAAACATGTGTAACACAATCTGCTAATATTTTAGAGATGCACACATAAGAAGCACCTATTTTAAAAATTACGCTATTTTTAACAATCATACCCTAAGATTTTCTTAAGAGAGGTAATTTCTTACATTTTATCAATATCGTATTTCTAAGAATATGGCTTATTCATTTCGCTTGTGACGTCATACCATACCATACGTAAGTAACTAATCACGTCATAGGATTTGCTACGTAACATTATATGGTCATCGATGTAGCCCTACCGAGGTTATAAATAGACCTTGTTCATGCATTAAACTTCGAAAATGGAAAAATTCACTGCGATTAAAGAGAACAGCAAAATAATAAAAAAATATAATCTGCATAGTCATACTTTAGAGTTTAAGATAAACAAAAATCATCTTAATTGATTAATTCTGCAATTCGAGGTGCTGTAGAGAAAGTAACGGAGGGTGCAGAACCAACTGATCAGATTGGATTTACGTTTTGTTCCAAGGAAAGGGTTGTTGAGATTTAAACCTGCCTCTGGGTTAGATACCAAAACATTCAACAGTTCAACAGTTATAAAAATCCCCCAAGATTTCTAATTTGTAAAGTATATGTATTTTATATTTATGAATAAATAATCAGTTTCAAATAATTTCATGTTTTTACAAAACCTTGTATGATTATGATTAAAACGGCTCCTACCATGACTACGGGACTATTGAAAATAATTTTGGGACTAAAACGTTGTTATATTGATGATGGAATGTTGGAGATGATCGAAACGTAGTAAAATAATTAATCTCTTATATTTGTTAAGTATCAAACATTTCTCCAAACGTGGTAATATTGTTTAAATGTGCTGAATAGCTCCCCTTACCACAATGTCGAAACTAGCTGTATACCCTCAATATGAAAAACTACCAGAATCACCAACTTTCCAACTTTATAGTATCTGGTGCGTTCCGGGGTAGGAAGAGGCATAGTTTTAAAACCTTTTTTCGAATTAAAAACTGAACGTTAAAAATGCCATTAGCGTTGTTAAATGTGACGTTTCGAACATTTTTAAAAGTTTCAAAATATTGAATATTGAAAAAAAAGAAACCAGACTTTTAACTAATAGCAAACGAAATAAGAAGATGCTTTTAAACATAAGATCTTGTCTAAAATGGATTATTATAAATGTAATAAGAAAAAGAGGCATTATGTATATATATACATTATTCAATAACACCCTTTTTTTTCTTCATTTAAAATGATAAAACATTCGCTCAGTATATACAACCGCATTTTAGCTTTAAAACATTGAATGTAAAATTGTATGTAAAATGTTGAAAACTAATTGTCGAAACTTTTGTGATTTTAAAAACACAAATATTGATAACCGTTTACTGTCGGACAGTTCTTTGATAGCCTTTAGGCAACATCTTCCCCATCGGACTATAATAGCTATAGGTATTTAACTCAATATGAAAGTCTACCAGTTTTTTTAGGCTGGAATGACCGGCTTTCTAAGTTTATAATACCTGGCGCGTTCAGGGTAGGAAGAGTCGACCATCTAACACAGGAGATCATCAGATCTCCCACAACAGTAACAGACACGACTAAAAATAGCATTATCCTAATGAGTAGTACTTAAAAATGAGGACTTTCCGTCAAAATAGATGATAAACCTATCTAAGATATATCGTTATGAACGTAAACAAGTAGTTTTAATAAATAAAATAGTAATGAATATGTATGCATATACAACTCCGAAACAGCTGATTTTAAATGCAAACTTTATTATTAAAATGACACATTCTGTATATACAATTTCAAAATTATTATGAGCATTATTAAAAAAATATGACTTACCAAACCAATTTTCTGTAATTTCGAACGTTGCTGCTGGGTTTGCCTATGTTAACGTCTCCTCCAAATACCACGGAATAGTTGAGTGTGGTGAATTTCTGGATGTGTGGTCTGTAAATTTTAGTAACCCTTGCTGGTAGGATTACCACTTTTTCCTCAAGCTCCAGAAGAATGCTTTCTCCAAATTTCCCCCCTTGCCGCTACTATTTTGAATGGTTTGATAGTGGGAGGCTGTTCAGCTTAATCTCTAGCAAGTCTGCTTTTTCTACAAGGGAACATTTGTTTATTTCTCGTAAGAAACTCATATTTAAAATATTTTAGAATTTGAAAATAAAATTTAAGAAAAAAAAATATTAATTTAAATGTATATAAAACAAATTACTGAAGAAATATCGAAAATTAGGACCATTTGAAAATAAAATATCTTAAAAGCTAACGCCCCTATTAGCCAAATATCAGTAAGCGAAGCTTAAGGGTCAGCCTAACACTTCAGTTTTTTATGCACCGTATCCACAAACATATTTGAGCTCGCTTAATTTTAAGCGGCCAAATTCGGTGGCTTTATATTTTAAGCCAGGCTTATTTAGCCATCATAACCCTACTTTTTATTCTTGGTTTTTGAAAGAAATCTAAATATTTGTGTCATTTTGCATTGCATCAAAAGGAAGGTAAATTTATTGAATAATAACGGAAATAGAAGATGATATTATTATGCAGGAAGACGATAATGACATCAAATTTTATTGATTCTGGATATCCACGAAGAATTTTTACGGGGCCTAACTATTTTGAACGGATGGATGATTTGACCTTTTATAGAAAATTCAGAAGATTCAAACTGACCAAACCTTATATGTGCTGGAAGAAGATACTGTAGAATTCGAAAACGGATTTATAAGAAAAAACGTATTTTTCGCAACACTGTTTAACAGATACTAAAAAATTGTTACTATTAAAAAAACACTTGTTAAATATTTAACTTTCTTATTCATATTTTATAATAAGTATTTGCAACACTGCTAAATAAATTGCTACTATAAACAGCGAATAGTGTGAACACCTGCATAAACATGTATGGTTTTCTACTATTGGGACAATACGATATCGCATAATTCCGTAGAACATATTGCACGTCATTGTAATATAAAACTATTGCTACCATAAATATATCGCATCGCGTTGCATGTGAAAACGACTCATTTAAATGCAGGTATTTTAACTGCAAAGCGATATTGCAACTTTTTATTGCTGCAACATATTGCTCCGTGTGAAAACACTCTAAGCCTGTTCTGTGGTGCATAACACAAAAATTTAAGCTTGGCTTGCGTTTTAAGCGGGCTTAAGCAAGCTCCGCTTAAACAAGAAAACGGCGAATATGGGCTTAAATCACTCTTTTTTTAAAATCTAATAACATCCGACTTAAAAACAAAATTCACTTTAATTTTATTATTTATAAAGGTAGAAAATACCCCAACCCTTCATAACAATTACATATTTTTTACAAATTACTTAAGAAATATCAAAAATTAGGGTCGTTTGAAAATAAAATATCTTGAAACCTAAATCATTCTTTTTTAAAAATCCTATAACATCAGGGTTAGAAAACAAAATTAACTTTAATTTTATTATTTATAAAGGTAGAAAATACCCCCACCCTTCATAACAATTATATATTTTTTATAAATTACTTAAGGAATATCGAAAATTAGGACCATTTGAAAATAAAATATCTTGAAAGCTAAATCATTCTTTTTTAAAAATCCTATAACATCAGGGTTAGAAAACAAAATTAACTTTAATTTTATTATTTATAAAGGTAGAAAATACCCCCACCCTTCATAACAATTATATATTTTTTATAAATTACTTAAGGAATATCGAAAATTAGGACCATTTGAAAATAAAATATCTTGAAAGCTAAATCATTCTTTTTTTAAAAATCCTATAACATCAGGGTTAGAAAACAAAATTAACTTTAATTTTATTATTTATAAAGGTAGAAAATACCCCCACCCTTCATAACAATTATATATTTTTCACAAATTACTTAAGAAATATCGAAAATTAGGACCATTTGAAAATAAAATATCTTGAAAGCTAAATCATTATTTTTAAAAAATCCTATAACATCAGGGTTAGAAAACAAAATTAACTTTAATTTTATTAGTTATAAAGGTAGAAAATACCCCAACCCTTCATAACAATTATATATTTTTCACAAATTACTTAAGAAATATCGAAAATTAGGACCATTTGAAAATAAAATATCTTGAAACCTAAATCATTCTTTTTTAAAAATCCTATAACATCAGGGTTAGAAAACAAAATTAACTTTAATTTTATTATTGATAAAGGTAAAAAATACCCCAACCCTTCTTAAAAAACAAATATTTTTTATAAATTACTTAAGAAATATCAAAAATTAGGGTCGTTTGAAAATAAAATATCTTGAAAGCTAAATCATTCTGTCTTTAAAATCCTATAACATCAGGGTTAGAAAACAAAATTAACTTTAATTTTATTATTTATTAAGAAAATAAATACCCCCAACACATATTTCATATAAATTACTTAAAAACAAAAAAACGATTTATTGGTTTTTTTTATATACCGTTACTACTTTCACTCACTCCAACTCAAAACTAAATATCAACATTTTTAATAAAAAAAATAAATAAATAAAAAAAACTTACCTTTTTGATTTTTTCAAAATAACACAGCACATGCACAAGTCACAAACTAAATTTTTTAATGTTGTTCTTGCCTATTTATAGTCTGTTGAACGCTGGAAATACTATCCACTTAATAATCCCCCCTTCCGATAAAATGTATGCCCTTGGAACTTCTCTTACAATTTTGATATAAACAAGTATCGACAAGTCTGTACAAGCCGTCAAATAGACGCCGCAAATGATGTAATACTCAAGGTTACCTTGAAGCAATTACAAAACAAATATTTTAACCAAACAGCGCATGGTGGTGACCAGCGAGCGTTGGTGACGTGACAGCGTCCTCTCTCTTTCACAATGAGTATATAGCCGAATGCAACAATTATATTAATTATTTACAATTTTTATCAAGTTTGACGATAGCGGTGTAGGTTAATGCGCATACTTTGGAACATGAGATCAGCGGTTCAAGACTCAGAAAGGACGAGATTTTTTAATTTAATTAAATTATATTATAAATATCGGGTGGCGTGGAAGAATGTTAAAATTAAATAATAAATAAAAATTATTAATAAAAACTTGATTTTACTCAAATTTAAAAAATAAAATATACAGATTATATAATTAAGAGCGTATGGAGAATTACATGTAAACACGGGGTAGTTGGGGTTGATATATCTGAGCCCATTACCCCTTAGGCCGGCCCATGTAAAATTTATTCCAATTAAAAATGGTTACTTGAATTTAATAGCTATGTTGATAGCGGAAAAGTAAAAACTTAACTGAAATTAACAACGTCTAAATGTGTGAAATGGAGGGATACTGTTGGCAACACTGTGAACAGTTGTTGAAATGTTAGGTTATGTTAATAATATTTCAGTTCCCCTCTGCACATATAAAAATACGGTCCATTACCCCCTCATGTAAAAAAAATATTTGAGCCCATTACCCCTTAGGCCCGCCCATGTAAAATTTATTCCAATTAAAATTCCAACCGCGACTTCACGTTATCTACACCGCGAGCCGACGTTATCTCTAAGCGATGACGAATGACCTTGATATGGACAAATTTTGCTAATATGGACCTTAGATTTTCTTATGGAGATTTACATGTAAAAATGAGGGTTTTGATTGTCGTTCTGTCCTAGCTCTATTACTGTAAATAAATAAAAACAAATGAAAACAAATGAAAATACATGTAAGTACATGAAAGTAAATGAAAATAAATGAAAGTAGATGAAAATAAATAAAGATTAATGAAAATAAATGATAATACATGAAAATAAATGATATTACATGAAAATACATGAAGGTAAATGAAAGTAAATGAAAATAGATGAAAATAAATGAATATAAATGAAAATAAATGATAATACATGAAAATAAATAATACATAAAAATTAATGAAAATAAATGAAAATAAATGAAAATAAATGAAAATAAATGAAAATAAATAAAAATAAATGAAAATAAATGGAAATAAATGAAAATAAATAAAAATAAATGAAAATAAATGAAAATAAATGAAAATAAATGAAAATAAATGAAAATAAATGAAAATAAATGAAAATAAATGAAAATAAATGAAAATAAATGAAAATAAATGAAAATAAATGAAAATAAATGAAAATAAATGAAAATAAATGAAAATAAATGAAAATAAATGAAAATAAATGAAAATAAATGAAAATAAATGAAAATAAATAAAAATAAATGAAAATAAATGAAAATAAATGAAAATAAATGAAAATAATTGAAAATAAATGAAAATAAATGAAAATAAATGAAAATAAATGAAAATGAATGAAAATAAATGAAAATAAATGAAAATAAATGAAAATAAATGAAAATAAATGAAAATAAATGAAAATAAATGATAATAAATGAAAATAAATGAAAATAAATAAAAATAAATGAAAATAAATGAAAATAAATGAAAATAAATGAAAATAAATGAAAATAAATGAAAATAAATGAAAATAAATGAAAATAAATGAAAATAAATGAAAATAAATGAAAATAAATGAAAATAAATGAAAATAAATGAAAATAAATGAAATTAAATGAAAATAAATAAAAAGAAATGAAAATAAATGAAAATAAACGAAAATAAATAAAAATAAATGAAAATAAATGAAAATAAATAAAAATAAATGAAAATAAATGAAAATAAATGAAAATAAATGAAAATAAATGAAAATAAATGAAAATAAATGAAAATAAATGAAAATAAATGAAAATAAATGAAAATAAATGAAAATAAATGAAAATAAATGAAAATAAATGAAAATAAATGAAAATAAAAAAAAATAAATGAAAATAAATGAAAATAAATGAAAATAAATGAAAATAAATGAAAATAAATGAAAATAAATGAAAATAAATGAAAATAAATGAAAATAAATGAAAATAAATGAAAATAAATGAAAATAAATGAAAATAAATGAAAATAAATGAAAATAAATGAAAATAAATGAAAATAAATGAAAATAAATGAAAATAAATGAAAATAAATGAAAATAAATGAAAATAAATGAAAATAAATGAAAATAAATGAAAATAAATGAAAATAAATGAAAATAAATGAAAATAAATGAAATTAAATGAAAATAAATGAAAACACATGTAAGTACATGAAAGTAAATGAAAATAAATGTAAACAAATGTAAATGCATGTAAATACATGAGAGTAAATGAAAATTAATGAAAATACATGTAAATAAATAAAAACAAATGAAAACAAATGAAAATACATGTAAGTACATGAAAGTAAATGAAAATAAATGATAATACATGAAAATAAATGATATTACATGAAAATACATGAAGGTAAATGAAAGTAAATGAAAATAGATGAAAATAAATGAATATAAATGAAAATAAATAATACATAAAAATTAATGAAAATAAATGAAAATAAATGAAAATAAATGAAAATAAATAAAAATAAATGAAAATAAATGGAAATAAATGAAAATAAATAAAAATAAATGAAAATAAATGAAAATAAATGAAAATAAATGAAAATAAATGAAAATAAATGAAAATAAATGAAAATAAATGAAAATAAATGAAAATAAATGAAAATAAATGAAAATGAAAATAAATGAAAATAAATGAAAATAACTGAAAATAAATGAAAATGAATGAAAATAAATGAAAATAAATAAAAATAAATGAAAATAAATGAAAATAAATCAAAATAAATGAAAATAAATAAAAATAAATGAAAATAAATGAAAATAAATGAAAATAAATAAAAATAAATGAAAATAAATGAAAATAAATGAAAATAAATGAAAATAAATGAAAATACATGAAAATAAATTAAAATAAATGAAAATAAATGAAAATAAATGAAAATAAACGAAAATAAATGAAAATAAATGAAAATAAATGAAAATAAATGAATATAAATGAAAATAAATGAAAATAAATGAAAATAAATGAAAATAAATGAAAATCAATGAAAATAAATGAAAATAAATGAAAATAATTGAAAATAAATGAAAATAAATAAAAATAAATGAAAATAGATGAAAATAAATGAAAATAAATATAAATACATGAAAATAAATGAAAATAAATGAAAATAAATGAAAATAAATGAAAATAAATGAAAATAAATGAAAATAAATGAAAATAAATCAAATTCAATAAAAAAAAATGAAAATAAATGAAAAAAATGAAAATAAATGAAAATAAATGAAAATAAATGAAAATAAATGAAAATAAATGAAAATAAATGAAAATAAATGAAAATAAATGAAAATAAATGAAAATAAATGAAAATAAATGAAAATAAATGAAAATAAATGAAAATAAATGAAAATAAATGAAAATAAATGAAAATAAATGAAAATAAATGAAAATAAATGAAAATAAATGAAAATAAATGAAAATAAATGAAAATAAATGAAAATAAATGAAAATAAATGAAAATAAATGAAAATAAATGAAAATAAATGAAAATAAATGAAAATAAATGAAAATAAATGAAAATAAATGAAAATAAATGAAAATAAATGAAAATAAATGAAAATAAATGAAAATAAATAAAAATAAATGAAAATAAATGAAAATAAATGAAAATAAATGAAAATAAATGAAAATAAATGAAAATAAATGAAAATAAATGAAAATAAATGAAAATAAATGAAAATAAATGAAAATAAATGAAAATAAATGAAAATAAATGAAAATAAATCAAATTCAATAAAAAAAAATGAAAATAAATGAAAAAAATGAAAATAAATGAAAATAAATGAAAATAAATGAAAATAAATGAAAATAAATGAAAATAAATGAAAATAAATGAAAATAAATGAAAATAAATGAAAATAAATGAAAATAAATGAAAATAAATGAAAATAAATGAAAATAAATGAAAATAAATGAAAATAAATGAAAATAAATGAAAATAAATGAAAATAAATAAAAATAAATGAAAATAAATGAAAATAAATGAAAATAAATGAAAATAAATGAAAATAAATGAAAATAAATGAAAATAAATGAAAATAAATGAAAATAAATGAAAATAAATGAAAATAAATGAAAATAAATGAAAATAAATGAAAATAAATGAAAATAAATCAAATTCAATAAAAAAAAATGAAAATAAATGAAAAAAATGAAAATAAATGAAAATAAATGAAAATAAATGAAAATAAATGAAAATAAATGAAAATAAATGAAAATAAATGAAAATAAATGAAAATAAATGAAAATAAATGAAAATAAATGAAAATAAATGAAAATAAATGAAAATAAATGAAAATAAATGAAAATTAATGAAAATAAATGAAAATAAATGAAAATAAATGAAAATAAATGAAAATAAATGAAAATAAATGAAAATAAATGAAAATAAATGAAAATAAATGAAAATAAATGAAAATAAATGAAAATAAATGAAAATAAATGAAAATAAATGAAAATAAATGAAAATAAATGAAAATAAATGAAAATAAATGAAAATAAATGAAAATAAATGAAAATAAATGAAAGGAAATGAAAATAAATGAAAATAAATGAAAATAAATGAAAGGAAATGAAAATAAATGAAAATAAATGAAAATAAATGAAAATAAATGAAAGGAAATGAAAATAAATGAAAATAAATGAAAATAAATGAAAGGAAATGAAAATAAATGAAAATAAATGAAAATAAATGAAAATAAATGAAAATAAATGAAAATAAATGAAAATAAATGAAAATAAATGAAAATAAATGAAAATAAATGAAAATAAATGAAAATAAATGAAAATAAATGAAAATAAATGAAAATAAATGAAAATAAATGAAAATAAATGAAAATAAATGAAAATAAATGAAAATAAATGAAAATAAATGAAAATAAATGAAAATAAATGAAAATAAATGAAAATAAATGAAAATAAATGAAAATAAATGAAAATAAATGAAAATAAATGAAAATAAATGAAAATAAATGAAAATAAATGAAAATAAATGAAAATAAATGAAAATAAATGAAAATATATGAAAATAAATGAAAATAAATGAAAATAAATGAAAATAAATGAAAATAAATGAAAATAAATGAAAATAAATGAAAATAAATGAAAATAAATGAAAATAAATGAAAATAAATGAAAATAAATGAAAATAAATGAAAATAAATGAAAATAAATGAAAATAAATGAAAATAAATGAAAATAAATGAAAATAAATGAAAATAAATGAAAATAAATGAAAATAAATGAAAATAAATGAAAATAAATGAAAATAAATGAAAATAAATGAAAATAAATGAAAATCAATGAAAATAAATGAAAATAAATGAAAATAAATGAAAATAAATGAAAATAAATGAAAATAAATGAAAATTAATGAAAATAAATGAAACTAAATGAAAATAAATGAAAATAAATGAAAATAAATGAAAATAAATGAAAATAAATGAAAATAAATGAAAATAAATGAAAATAAATGAAAATAAATGAAAATAAATGAAAATAAATGAAAATAAATGAAAATAAATGAAAATAAATGAAAATAAATGAAAATAAATGAAAATAAATTCAAATAATTGAAAATAATTGAAAATAAATGAAAATAAATGAAAATAAATGAAAATAAATGAAAATAAATGAAAATAAATGAAAATAAATGAAAATAAATGAAAATAAATGAAAATAAATGAAAATAAATGAAAATAAATGAAAATAAATGAAAATAAATGAAAATAAATGAAAATAAATGAAAATAAATGAAAATAAATGAAAATAAAAGAAAATAAATGAAAATAAATGAAAATAAATGAAAATAAATGAAAATAAATGAAAATAAATGAAAATAAATGAAAATAAATGAAAATAAATGAAAATAAATGAAAATAAATGAAAATAAATGAAAATAAATGAAAATAAATGAAAATAAATGAAAATAAATGAAAATGAATGAAAATGAATGAAAATGAATGAAAATAAATGAAAATAAATGAAAATGAATGAAAATGAATGAAAATAAATGAAAATGAATGAAAATAAATGAAAATAAATGAAAATAAATGAAAATAAATGAAAATAAATGAAAATAAATGAAAATAAATGAAAATAAATGAAAATAAATGAAAATAAATGAAAACAAATGAAAATAAATGAAAATAAATGAAAATAAATGAAAATAAATGAAAATAAATGAAAATAAATGAAAATAAATGAAAATAAATGAAAATAAATGAAAATAAATGAAAATAAATGAAAATAAATGAAAATAAATGAAAATAAATGAAAATAAATGAAAATAAATGAAAATAAATGAAAATAAATGAAAATAAATGAAAATAAATGAAAATAAATGAAAATAAATGAAAATAAATGAAAATAAATGAAAATAAATGAAAATAAATGAAAATAAATGAAAATAAATGAAAATAAATGAAAATAAATGAAAATAAATGAAAATAAATGAAAATAAATGAAAATAAATGAAAATAAATGAAAATAAATGAAAATAAATGAAAATGAATGAAAATAAATGAAAATAAATGAAAATAAATGAAAATAAATGAAAATAAATGAAAATACATAAAAATAAATGAAAATAAATAAAAATAAATGAAAATAAATGAAAATAAATGAAAATAAATGATAATAAATGAAAATAAATGAAAATAAATGAAAATAAATGAAAATAAATGAAAATAAATGAAAATAAATGAAAATAAATGAAAATAAATGAAAATAAATGAAAATAAATGAAAATAAATGAAAATAAATGAAAATAAATGAAAATAAATGAAAATAAATGAAAATAAATAAAAAGAAATGAAAATAAACGAAAATAAATAAAAATAAATGAAAATAAATGAAAATAAATGAAAATAAATAAAAATAAATGAAAATAAATGAAAATAAATGAAAATAAATGAAAATAAATGAAAATAAATGAAAATAAATGAAAATAAATTAAAATAAATGAAAATAAATGAAAATAAATGAAAATAAAAAAAAATAAATGAAAATAAATGAAAATAAATGAAAATAAATGAAAATAAATGAAAATAAATGAAAATAAATGAAAATAAATGAAAATAAATGAAAATAAATGAAATTAAATGGAAATAAATAAAAACACATGTAAGTACATGAAAGTAAATGAAAATAAATGTAAACAAATGTAAATGCATGTAAATACATGAGAGTAAATGAAAATTAATGAAAATACATGTAAATAAATAAAAACAAATGAAAATACATGTAAGTACATGAAAGTAAATGAAAATAAATGAAAGTAGATGAAAATAAATAAAGATTAATGAAAACAAATGATAATACATGAAAATAAATGATATTACATGAAAATACATGAAGGTAAATGAAAGTAAATGAAAATAGATGAAAATAAATGAAAATAAATGAAAATAAATGAAAATAAATGAAAATAAATGAAAATAAATGAAAATAAATGAAAATAAATAAAAAAAAATGGAAATAAATGAAAATAAATGAAAATAAATGAAAATAAATGGAAATAAATGAAAATAAATGAAAATAAATGAAAATAAATGAAAATAAATGAAAATAAATGAAAATAAATGAAAATAAATGAAAATAAATGAAAATAAATGAAAATAAATGAAAATAAATGAAAATAAATGAAAATAAATGAAAATAAATGAAAATAAATGAAAATAAATGAAAATAAATGAAAATAAATGAAAATAAATGAAAATAAATGAAAATAAATGAAAATAAATGAAAATAAATGAAAATAAATGAAAATAAATGAAAATAAATGAAAATAAATGAAAATAAATGAAAATAAATAAAAATAAATGAAAATAAATGAAAATAAATGAAAATAAATGAAAATAAATGAAAATAAATGAAAATAAATGAAAATAAATGAAAATAAATGAAAATAAATGAAAATAAATGAAAATAAATGAAAATAAATGAAAATAAATGAAAATAAATGAAAATAAATGAAAATAAATGAAAATAAATGAAAATAAATGAAAATAAATGAAAATAAATGAAAATAAATGAAAATAAATGAAAATAAATGAAAATAAATGAAAATAAATAAAAATAAATGAAAATAAAAGAAAATAAAAGAAAATAAACGAAAATAAACGAAAATAAACGAAAGTAAACGAAAATAAACGAAAATAAACGAAAGTAAACGAAAATAAACGAAAATAAACGAAAATAAATGAAAATAAAGAAAATAAATGAAAATAAATGAAAATAAATGAAAATAAATGGAAATAAATGAAAATAAATGAAAATAAATGAAAATAAATGAAAATAAATGAAAATAAATGAAAATAAATGAAAATAAATGAAAATAAATGAAAATAAATGAAAATAAATGAAAATAAATGAAAATAAATGAAAATAAATGAAAATAAATGAAAATAAATGAAAATAAATGAAAATAAATGAAAATAAATGAAAATAAATGAAAATAAATGAAAATAAATGAAAATAAATGAAAATAAATGAAAATAAATGAAAATAAATGAAAATAAATGAAAATAAATGAAAATAAATGAAAATAAATGAAAATAAATGAAAATAAATGAAGATAAATGAAAATAAATGAAAATAAATGAAAATAAATGAAAATAAATGAAAATAAATAAAAATAAATGAAAATAAATGAAAATAAATGAAAATAAATGAAAATAAATGAAAATAAATGAAAATAAATGAAAATAAATGAAAATAAATGAAAATAAATGAAAATAAATGAAAATAAATGAAAATAAATGAAAATAAATGAAAATAAATGAAAATAAATGAAAATAAATGAAAATAAATGAAAATAAATGAAAATAAATGAAAATAAATGAAAATAAATGAAAATAAATGAAAATAAATGAAAATAAATGAAAATAAATGAAAATAAATGAAAATAAATGAAAATAAATGAAAATAAATGAAAATAAATGAAAATAAATGAAAATAAATGAAAATAAATGAAAATAAATGAAAATAAATGAAAATAAATGAAAATAAATGAAAATAAATGAAAATAAATAAAAATAAATGAAAATGAATGAAAATGAATGAAAATGAATGAAAATGAATGAAAATGAATGAAAATGAATGAAAATAAATGAAAATAAATGAAAATGAATGAAAATGAATGAAAATGAATGAAAATGAATGAAAATGAATGAAAATGAATGAAAATCAATGAAAATAAATGAAAATAAATGAAAATAAATGAAAATAAATGAAAATAAATAAAAATAAATGAAAATAAATGAAAATAAATAAAAATAAATGAAAATAAATGAAAATAAATGAAAATAAATGAAAATAAATGAAAATAAATGAAAATAAATGAAAATAAATGAAAATAAATGAAAATGAATGAAAATGAATGAAAATAAATGAAAATAAATGATAATAAATGAAAATAAATGAAAATAAATGAATATAAATGAAAATAAATGAAAATAAATGAAAATAAATGAAAATAAATGAAAATAAATGAAAATAAATGAAAATAAATGAAAATAAATGAAAATAAATGAAAATAAATGAAAATAAATGAAAATAAATGAAAATAAATGAAAATAAATGAAAATAAATGAAAATAAATGAAAATAAATGAAAATAAATGAAAATAAATGAAAATAAATGAAAATAAAAGAAAATAAATGAAAATAAATGAAAATAAATGAAAATAAATGAAAATAAATGAAAATAAATGAAAATAAATGAAAATAAATGAAAATAAATGAAAATAAATGAAAATAAATGAAAATAAAAGAAAATAAATGAAAATAAATGAAAATAAATGAAAATAAATGAAAAGTAGTAGTATCGTTTATTGACCTCTGATACATAAATTATGTTTAAATTCATTTTACAAAATTGAAAAATCATTAATTATAAAGTATTATTAAAATAAGATAAAATAAGTTATATAAAATGAGCAGATATCAAGAGTCGCATTAAAAAAAGTAAAGTAAATAATATAAAATAAGTTGACATTAAGACTATTGAAAAACAACCATAGAATACATTTAAAAATATTTTTTCACGACACACAAAACAATCTTCATTACAAACGAATTAACATTTACTTAACCAAACAATTATTAAGATACATGATAAAAGTCAAATATGGAATAAAACCACGATGCAAGTACAAAGTAAAAATCAATAATTAGTATCAATGAGATTTAAGTTAGTTCGTTTAAATACTCTTTAATGCTATAAAAACAATGATCTAGAAGAAACTGTTTGACAAATTTTTTAAATTGATTATTGGACATGTCTCCAATACTAAGATCTACAAAGTGGTTTTGTAGAGAGTTATACAAAGATACATTCAACGAATTATTTTTGGTAGTCGTTAGTCTGTTATTAATAGCTATTATGTTATTACAGTACCTAGTATTGTAATTATGTACGTCGGTATATGTATTAAGTTTGTTCTTATTTCTATGTATCTCCAGCAGCGTCTCATATATATACATGGAAGGAAGAGGAAGTATCCCTAATTTTTTAAAGATTACTTTACATGGTGTAGCAAAAGGAGCATTATCGATGAGTCTCACTGCAGCCTTCTGTTGTACAAAGATTTTGTGGGAATATGTAGAATTTCCCCATAGCCTAATACCGTAGGAAATATAACTATGGAAGAGCGAAAAATAAACAGTTTTGAGAAGATACAATGGCAAACAGGATTTTAATGACCGAATAAGAAAAATTTGTGTTGCTAATTTTAATCGGAGGTGGTCGATATGCGCTGTCCAATTTAGAGAGGTATCAAGGTATATACCCAGTAACTTAGCAGGTTCTGATTTTGTGCACCATTTGTCTGTACTGAATATAATCTCTTTGGTTTTGTTTTTGTTCAGTTTTAACTTATTTGCCGAGAACCATTCATATACCTGATCGTCTCCAACCATTTTATTAGCTTTGTTCAAGTAGGTTGCGTCATCAGCGAACAACACACAACATTTGTCAATAGCGCCCGAAGATCATTTACAAAGATGATAAATAGTATTGGCCCAAAATGGAGCCTTGAGGGACACCATTTGTAATCGCTTGAATTGTTTGACCTCTCTTCTCCATATGCAACGTACTGAGTACGATTTGTCAGGTATGACTGAAACAGGCGTAACTCAGTACCTCTAATACCGTAAAACTCAAGCTTTTGCAGTAAGAGATCAGTCGGTACACAATCAAATGCTTTGGATAGGTCGCACATGGTAGCGATTGAGCTCTCTCCGTTATTTAATTTATCGACTATTTCGTCTAATAAACAAATCAAAGCACGAATCGTTGATTTTCCTCGTCGAAAACCGAATTGGAAATCTGATAACAACGACTTTGTCTCAAAATAGGAAATCAGTTTATCCTTTATAATGGTTTCAAAAATTTTATTTATAATGGGTAAGATGGCTATTGGCCTATAATTATCTACGACGTCCACATTTCCTTTTTTATGTAAAGGAATAATTTTGGAACTTTTGAACGGGCTAGGCCAGCATCCTTCATTTATACATTTGTTGTATAAAACCGTTAGAGGACTGACCAAGATACTCATACATTATTTAACGATTTTGCTGTTGACGTTGTAGAAATCAAGGCAGGACGAATTACTTAAATTTAATATAGC
Organism: Neocrepidodera transversa; assembly: GCA_963243735.1. Lineage (NCBI taxonomy): Eukaryota > Metazoa > Arthropoda > Insecta > Coleoptera > Chrysomelidae > Neocrepidodera > Neocrepidodera transversa. Next base: position 11,092 of record CAUJLB010000115.1, on the reverse strand, counting down.
TTGCTGAACATCGGTTACCAAAATTGCAGTCATAAAAAAAGAAAAAGTAGGTTTATTAATCTTGCTGAGGAAAAAACTAGAATCGTATCGCGACCGTCCAATAGATTGAAAAACTGTTTCCGAAATGGAGGTGAAAAAATCATTAAACACCCAAGGAGTAATACTGGAAACTGATCTTGCAGAAGTATTTTTTCTTTCAGAGTTAATGATCTTCCATGATGTCTTAGATTTGTTGTCTGACCTTTCGATTACATTAGCATACGCATTCTTTTTTTCTAATCTAATACTAATCCTATATTGTTTTTTTAAAAGTTGATATTTAAGCCAGTCCTGTTCCAAATTTGTTCTAATAAATAGTTGCCTCGCATTATTTACGTCAGACCTCATCTGTTTTAAAGAATTATTAAACCATTTAATGTGATGTTTGTGGTTTTGAGGTTTAATAGTTTTAAGTGGAAAACAGACATCGGCATTTGACTTTAAAATATCTAGAGTACATGTTGCCATATCAGAAGCGCTTAAATTATCAATATTTAGTGAGTCCCATTGAAAATCTTTAATATTAGTAGCAAACTTATTAATACCACTTTTTGTTATTACCCGTGATTTATGCGAAGTACCGTGTTTTGAATCAACAGATGTATTAAACTTAATAAATTGACCATTGTGATCAGAGACATGCGGATCTAATGTTCCAACGATAAATTGTTCTGTTTTTAAATTCGTGACTATATTATCGAAACAGGACCTACTATTTAACACAATTCTAGTGGGTTCATTAATGGTATGAAAAAGACCATATGATGTTAAAATAGTACTCACATCTTTTGCCTTATCATCCTTTTGGGAAAATCAATATTGAAGTCCTCCCATTAAAATTATATTAACGTATTTTTTAAGTAAGTAATTAAGAAGACTAATTAGACAGTTTTTAAAAGTTTCAAAATTACCTCTGCCACATGAACGATACAAAGCAACCAAGATGGTAGAACTGTCTATTTCGACTCCATAGAATTCTGCGTCAAACATAATGGAAAAAGCATTTAAACTAACTAACTTGCATCTAATACTTGGTTTAACAAATATAGCCACTCCGCCATGTAGCTTTTTGGAACGTGTGTATTCTGAAATTAAGTTGTAATCATTTAATTTTATTAACTCCAAATTATTTTTATCGAGCCAGTGTTCTGAAAAGCATACAATGTCAAAGGGATTCTTTGTTAAAAAAAGAGATAGATCCTGTAACTTATTCTCAAGACTACAAACGTTTATGTGGAAAATAGACAGACTTTTTGATAAATCTTTAGTAGTTGTCCTTGCGGTGCTGGACGTCCTATTCATTAACTCTCCTCGACTGAAAAAACTGATTAATAGCTACTCCTATTGGCCATATTTCAGGTTTTAAAATAGCATCTGCTTCACTCGCTGGTAATGATAGTTTGAAGGAAGCATATTTAAGTGGGTGGCGAGAATTCAGTTTTTGCACATTAATACCTGGAACAAAATCCTCAAGATACTTTGATAATTCCTCTTCGGATGTTTGAGGATCCCAATTTGTGGAATGAAAGTATTTGATTTTCTGTGTATTAGCTGGTTTTAAGTGAAAAGATGCTATGTCTTTTTTGCCGGTAATTATAGTTTTAGGCGATCTTCTGATTTTAGAGCTGTTGTTGCTGGAAGGTTCTATATCGTTGTTTAAATGAATTATAGAATGGCATAAGTTGGAAGCCTTGGAGTTGGCAATAGCACTAGAAAGAGCAGAGGCTGATACAACACCAGTGTTTTGAGATGCTTTTACGCCTTCCTTCTTATTCGGAGGTTGTTTTGAATGAGAGGTTTCTTGTACTAATTTAGCGGCTACTTGTGCTGAGGGTGACATGTTAGTAGCTGACTTCAACATATAAACTTGATCTTGAAGCGACCGGATAGCAATTTCTTGATTGTATATAATTTTATCCTTATTCTTAATTATTTCTTCCAAATATTTTACTTTAAGATGAAGTTCAGACGAAGAAACATTGCTTGGCCCTGCTTCTTGATTGTCAAATTTAGGCTCACTGTGATCAGAACCGCTATCAATGTCCGTACAACAGACAACTGTACCGTCATCGTAGAACTTTACGTTGCTCAAAATTTTTAAGCAGCTGTTGTGTGACCATACACCACAAAAACGACATTTTGATGCTTTTTCCTTAATTTTTGCAGATTTATTGCATCTGGTGCATTTAGCCGATTCACCCGAGTTGTTTTCACCCATCATGAAAACGGTCACCAGAAAGTCAAGTACATTAACAAATGTGACTGTTTATTTTAATTCGTTTTAACATAAATATTGACCGTGGTGGAATATCCACACAGTTGAATCTTATCACTCGACAAATAAGTTTTTCTACTTACAGTTTCTCGAAGTAAACAACCACAAAATGCATAATAATGGCTGTATTTTGATGAGCAGAGAGTGTTCCACAATCACACTGATGCACTGTTTATTAACTAACACAATGCACTAATTAAAACTTATTATTTCGGTGTATTTCTAAACAAAATTAGTTTTTTATCAAGAGCGAAAGTTTAACAGTGTTAACAGTGGCATTAATTCCACCAATGATAATACATGAAAATAAAAGTTAATACATGAAAATAAATGGAAATAAATGAAAACAAATGAAAATACATGTAAAAATATGAAAGTAAATGAAAATACATAAAAATAGATAAAAATAAATGAATATAAATGAAAATAAATGATATAACATGAAAATAAATGAAAATAAATGAAAACAAATTAATATACACGTAAAAATATGAAAGTAAATGAAAATACATGAAAATAGATGAAAATAAATGATAATACATGAAAATAAATGATAATACATGAAAATAAATGAAAATAAATGAAAATAAATGAAAATAAATGAAAATAAATGAAAATAAATGAAAATAAATGAAAATAAATGAAAATAAATGAAAATAAATGAAAATAAATGAAAATAAATGAAAATAAATGAAAATAAATGAAAATAAATGAAAACAAATGAAAATCTACATAAATACATGAAAGTATATGAAAATAAATGATAATACATGTAAATAAATCAAAATAAATGAAAACAAATGAAAATACATGCAAGTAAATTAAAATAAATGAAAAGAGATGAAAATAAATGAAGATAAATGAAAACAAATGATAGTACATGAAAACTAATGAAAATAAATAAAAACAAATGAAAATACATGTAAATGCATTAAAGTAAATGAAAATAAATAAAAATAGATGAAAATAAATGATAATACATGAAAATAAAAGTTAATATATAAAAATAAATGAAAACAAATGAAAATACAAGTAAAAATATGAAAGTAAATGAAAATACATAAAAATAGATGAAAATAAATGAATATAAATGAAAATAAATGAAAATAAATGATAATACATGAAAATAAATGAAAATAAATGTAAATAAATGAAAATAAATGAAAATAAATGATAATACATGAAAATAAATGAAAATAAATGAAAATAAATGAAAATAAATGAAAATAAATGAAAATAAATGAAAATAAATGAAAACAAATAAAAATACACGAAAAAATATGAAAATAGATGAAAATAAATGAATATAAATGAAAATAAATGAATATAAATGAAAATAAATGATAATACATGAAAATAAATGATAATACATGAAAATAAATGAAAAAAAATGAAAAAAAATGAAAATCTACGTAAATACATGAAAGTAAATGAAAACAAATGATAATACATGAAAATTAATGAAAATAAATAAAAACAAATGAAAATACATGTAAATGCATTAAAGTAAATGAAAATAAATGAAAATAGATGAAAATAAATGATAATACATGAAAATAAAAGTTAATACATGAAAATAAATGAAAATAAATGAAAACAAATGAAAATACATGTAAAAATATGAAAGTAAATGAAAATACATAAAAATAGATAAAAATAAATGAATATAAATGAAAATAAATGATATAACATGAAAATAAATGAAAATAAATAAAAATAAATGAAAATGAATGAAAATAAATGAAAACAAATTAATATACACGTAAAAATATGAAAGTAAATGAAAATACATGAAAATAGATGAAAATAAATGATAATACATGAAAATAAATGATAATACATGAAAATAAATGAAAATAAATAAAAATAAATGAAAATAAATGAAAATAAATGAAAATAAATGAAAATAAATGGAAATAAATGAAAATAAATGAAAATAAATGAAAATAAATGAAAATAAATGAAAATAAATGAAAATAAATGAAAATAAATGAAAATAAATGAAAATAAATGAAAATAAATGAAAATAAATGAAAATAAATGAAAATAAATGAAAATAAATGAAAATAAATGAAAATAAATGAAAATAAATGAAAATAAATGAAAATAAATGAAAATAAATGAAAATAAATGAAAATAAATGAAAATAAATGAAAATAAATGAAAATAAATGAAAACAAATGAAAATCTACGGAAATACATGAAAGTAAATGAAAATAAATGATAATACAGTAAAACCTCTATTTTTGGACACCTCTATATAGCGGACTCCTCTACGTAACGGACAAAAACACATGTCCGGAATGCTGCAATGACCATTTGTGTATAAACGACCCTCTCAATAGCGAACCCTCTATATTACGGACGCGGACATACAAATTAGTTACCAAAAGATATTATTTCTTTAAAAATTACCTCCATGTACGGACATCTTTCCAAATGTCAACGAAAGTTAAGAATTTGTAATCTACCTACGTGTACGGATACCTTTTTATATTTACGGATACCTTTTTATATTTTTGCAAAGGGTCAGGTATAAAAATGATTCTGGTTGAATGCTTTCTTGTTTTCAACTTAAGATAGGGTGGGTTTGGTTTTTCCACTAATCCCCTTTATGATAGGTAAGGTATTTATGAAAGTGTGTATTTGTTACTGGATATTATTTACAAATTTTATTGCTTCTTAAATAGTTTTATTGCTTCTTAAATATTTTGGTTAGTCTATTTGAAACGTTTATCTTTAAAGGATAAGGTAGAAATTATCCATACGAGTGATAAATTTAAATTAAGTGTTAGAAAACTAGCAGAAAAATATGGTGTTGGAAAAACACAGGTTAGTGAAATTTTAAAAAACAAAAATGAACTTTTAAAGTCTTTTGTTGATGGCTCTAGTAATGACGAAGTTAAACGGAAATTTCCTAAAACTGAGGGCCTAGCTGTGGATCAAATTGTTTTTGAGTGGTTTTCCAAAGTAAGAAATAAAAAGGTTCCTTTGTCTGGGCCATTAATTAAGGAAAAGGCACTAGAAGCTGCAAAAGAATTAAAGTTTGACACTTTCAAAGCATCAAATGGAAAAATTTTGCAATAGACACAATATCACGTTTAAGTCTGTTTGTGGTGAATCTGCACACATCAATTTACAAGAGGTTGAAAACTGGAAAATCAAATTAAATAATATCTTGGAAGATTATTCTGCAGAAGATATTTACAATACTGATGAAACGGGATTATTTTATAGAGCATTACCTACAAAAACATTTGCTCTAAAAAATGACAAAAAAAATTTGCTCTAAAAAATGACAACTGTGCTGGAGGAAAAGCTGCTAAAGACCGATTAACAATTTTATTTTGTACTAATATGGCTGGTGGAAAAGAAGAACCTTTAGTAATAGGTAAAGCAAAAAATCCGAGATGTTTCAAAGGATAACATATCAATAAGTTAGCTTTGGAATGGACGTCTAGTAAAAAAGCTTGGATGAACGAAAACATAATGAGTTCATGGTTACATAAGTTTGACAAGAAAATGGAAAAACAAAAGAGAAATATACTTTTGTTTTTAGATAATGCATCTTCCCATCCTAAGAATATATAGTCCTTAAACATATTAAACTGATTTATTTACCGCCAAATACCACATGTGTCAGCCAGCCTCTAGATCAGGGAATTATACAAAATTTTAAAATTACATATCGAAGATTTTTAGTCAAAAGATTCATTATGCTTATGAAATCCGAGCCATCTCTAGAAAAAATAGAAAAAAGCATAACAGTTGCAAATGCTTTAATATGGATAGTGGCAGCTTGGAGAAAAGTTACGGCAAAAACAATAGTAAACTGTTTTTCAAAGGCTGGATACACAACTGACGATACCCAAGAAGAATTTGAAAATAATTTTACCGACCTATCCACTTTAATACCAACTGAAATAGATTTGGATTTCAACGAATATTCTTCTATAGATGAAGTACTAACCATTGAAGATTCCGATTTTTCCATTTCTAAATGTGTTGAGGACTTCGTGACGAACAGTGATGAACTATCGGATATTGAAGAAATAAGTGAAGAACAACAAGCTCCTAAAATTTCCAGCCTTAGTGAAGCATGTGATAATTTAAGGGATCTAGAATTTTTTTTTTTGTAAATAACAATGTGAATGCTTATACAAAAATATCACAGATTTTGATTAATTGTGAACATGAATTTTTCGAAAACAAACTAATGAATATGAAGCAGACGACAATATTAGATTTTTTTAAAAAAAAATTCACATCACACATGTATGCATAATTATATTTTATAATTTTTTCAAATAAATATTTCAATAAGTGGCAATTTTTTATTCTTATATAGTGTGAAAATGCTTATTGCTAAAAATTTGTACAGAATAAAGGATAAATAAAAATGCCGATCATTTTTATTAATTTTACATTTTTGAATTTACTGTAAAAAACATTTTTGTTTTTCAATTTGTATCTCAAAAATCAAATAATTTAAAGTTTTATATTACTAAAACGATTTAAGGAATTTTGGATAACTTTAATTTGCAAGGCATTATTTGAACTTCATTTATATAAAAATTGTGAAACCTCTTAATAACGGACCCCTCCCAATAACGGACAAAAAAAAATTCCCCCTAGCTGTCCGCTATTAAGAGGTTTTACTGTACATGTAAATAAATGAAAATACATGCAAGTAAATTAAAATAAATGAAAACAAATGATAATACATGAAAATTAATGAAAATAAATAAAAACAAATGAAAATACATGTAAATGCATTAAAGTAAATGAAAATAAATGAAAATAGATGAAAATAAATGAAGATAAATGAAAATAAATGATAATGCATGAAAATAAAAGTTAATACATGAAAATAAATGAAAATAAATGAAAACAATAGAAAATACACGTAAAAATATGAAAGTAAATGAAAATACATGAAAATAGATGAAAATAAATGAATATAAATGAAAATAAATGATAATACATGAAAATAAATGAAAATAAATGAAAATAAATGAAAATAAATGAAAATAAATGAAAATAAATGAAAATAAATGAAAATAAATGAAAATAAATGAAAATAAATAAAAATAAATGAAAATAAATGAAAATAAATGAAAATAAATGAAAATAAATGAAAATAAATGAAAATAAATGAAAATAAATGAAAATAAATGAAAATAAATGAAAATAAATGAAAATAAATGAAAATAAATGAAAATAAATGAAAATAAATGAAAATAAATGAAAATAAATGAAAATAAATGAAAATAAATGAAAATAAATGAAAATAAATGAAAATAAATGAAAATAAATGAAAATAAATGAAAATAAATGAAAATAAATGAAAATAAATGAAAATAAATGAAAATAAATGAAAATAAATGAAAATAAATGAAAATAAATGAAAATAAATGAAAATAAATGAAAATGAATGAAAATAAATGAAAATAAATAAAAATAAATGAAAATTAATGAAATTAAATGAAAATAAATGAAAATAAATGAAAATAAATGAAAATAAATGAAAATAAATGAAAATAAATGAAAATAAATGAAAATAAATGAAAATAAATGAAAATAAATGAAAATAAATGAAAATAAATGAAAATAAATGAAAATAAATGAAAATAAATGAAAATAAATGAAAATAAATGAAAATAAATGAAAATAAATGAAAATAAATGAAAATAAATGAAAATAAATGAAAATAAATGAAAATAAATGATAATAAATGAAAATAAATGAAAATAAATGAAAATAAATGAAAATAAATGATAATAAATGAAAATAAATGAAAATAAATGAAAATAAATGAAAATAAATGAAAATGAATGAAAATAAATGAAAATAAATGAAAATAAATGAAAATAAATGAAAATAAATGAAAATAAATGAAAATAAATGAAAATAAATGAAAATAAATGAGAATAAATGAAAATAAATGAAAATAAATGAAAATAAATGAAAATAAATGAAAATAAATGAAAATAAATGAAAATAAATGAAAACAAATGAAAATCTACGTAAATACATGAAAGAAAATGAAAACAAATGATAATACATGAAAATTAATGAAAATAAATAAAAACAAATGAAAATACATGTAAATGCATTAAAGTAAATGAAAATAAATTAAAATTGATGAAAAGAAATGATAATACATGAAAATAAAAGTTAATACATGAAAATAAATGAAAATAAACGAAAACAAATGAAAATACACGTAAAAATATGAAAGTAAATGAAAATACATGAAAATAGATGAAAATAAATGAATATAAACGAAAATAAATGATAATACATGAAAATAAATGATAATACATGAAAATAAATGAAAATAAATAAAAATAAATGAAAATGAATGAAAATAAATGAAAATAAATGAAAACAAATGAAAATACACGTAAAAATATGAAAGTAAATGAAAATATATGAAAATAGATGAAAATAAATGAATATAAATGAAAATAAATAATAATACATGAAAATAAATGAAAATAAATGAAAATAAATGAAAATAAATGAAAATAAATGAAAATAAATGAAAATCTACGTAAATACATGAAAGTAAATGAAAATAAATGATAATACATGTAAATAAATGAAAACAAATGAAAATACATGCAAGTAAATTAAAATAAATGAAAACAGATGAAAATAAATGAAGATAAATGAAAACAAATGATAATACATGAAAATTAATGAAAATAAATAAAAACAAATGAAAATACATGTAAATGCATTAAAGTAAATGAAAATAAATGAAAATAGATGAAAATAAATGAAGATAAATGAAAATAAATGATAATACATGAAAAAAAAAGTTAATAAATGAAGATAAATGAAAACAAATGAAAATACACTTAAAAATATGAAAGTAAATGAAAATACATGAAAATAGATGAAAATAAATGAATATAAATGAAAATAAATGATAATACATGAAATTAAATAAAAATAAATGAAAATAAATGAAAATTAATGAAAATAAATGAAAATAAATGAAAATTAATGAAAATAAATGAAAATAAATGAAAATAAATGAAAATAAATAAAATTAAATGAAAATAAATGAAAATTAATGAAAATAAATGAAAATAAATGAAAATAAATGAAAATAAATGAAAATAAATGAAAATAAATGAAAATAAATGAAAATAAATGAAAATAAATGAAAATAAATGAAAATAAATGAAAATAAATGAAAATAAATAAAAATAAATGAAAATAAATGAAAATAAATGAAAATAAATGAAAATAAATGAAAATAAATGAAAATAAATGAAAATAAATGAAAATAAATGAAAATAAATGAAAATAAATGAAAATAAATGAAAATAAATGAAAATAAATGAAAATAAATGAAAATAAATGAAAATAAATGAAAATAAATGAAAATAAATGAAAATAAATGAAAATAAATGAAAATAAATGAAAATAAATGAAAATAAATGAAAATAAATGAAAATAAATGAAAATAAATGAAAATAAATGAAAATAAATGAAAATAAATGAAAATAAATGAAAATAAATGAAAATAAATGAAAATAAATGAAAATAAATGAAAATAAATGAAAATAAATGAAAATAAATGAAAATAAATGAAAATAAATGAAAATAAATGAAAATAAATGAAAATAAATGAAAATAAATGAAAATAAATGAAAATAAATGAAAATAAATGAAAATAAATGAAAATAAATGAAAATAAATGAAAATAAATGAAATAAATGAAAATAAATGAAAATAAATGAAAATAAATGAAAATAAATGAAAATAAATGAAAATAAATGAAAATAAATGAAAATAAATGAAAATAAATGAAAATAAATGAAAATAAATGAAAATAAATGAAAATAAATGAAAATAAATGAAAATAAATGAAAATAAATGAAAATAAATGAAAATAAATGAAAATAAATGAAAATAAATGAAAATAAATGAAAATAAATGAAAATAAATGAAAATAAATGAAAATAAATGAAAATAAATGAAAATAAATGAAAATAAATGAAAATAAATGAAAATAAATGAAAATAAATGAAAATAAATGAAAATAAATGAAAATAAATGAAAATAAATGAAAATAAATGAAAATAAATGAAAATAAATGAAAATAAATGAAAATAAATGAAAATAAATGAAAATAATGAAAATAAATGAAAATAAATGAAAATAAATGAAAATAAATGAAAATAAATGAAAATAAATGAAAATAAATGAAAATAAATGAAAATAAATGAAAATAAATGAAAATAAATGAAATAAATGAAAATAAATGAAAATAAATGAAAATAAATGAAAATAAATGAAAATAAATGAAAATAAATGAAAATAAATGAAAATAAATGAAAATAAATGAAAATAAATGAAAATAAATGAAAATAAATGAAAATAAATGAAAATAAATGAAAATAAATGAAAATAAATGATAATAAAGGAAAATAAATGAAAATAAATGAAAATAAATGAAAATAAATGAAAATAAATGAAAATAAATGAAAATAAATGAAAATAAATGAAAATAAATGAAAATAAATGAAAATAAATGAAAATAAATGAAAATAAATGAAAATAAATGAAAATAAATGAAAATAAATGAGAATAAATGAAAATAAATGAAAATAAATGAAAATAAATGAAAATAAATGAAAATAAATGAAAATAAATAAAAATAAATGAAAATAAATGAAAACAAATGAAAATCTACGTAAATACATGAAAGAAAATGAAAACAAATGATAATACATGAAAATTAATGAAAATAAATAAAAA
>CAUJLB010000114.1:0-29424 GCA_963243735.1 Neocrepidodera transversa | reverse complement strand
TTTTCATTTATTTTCATTTATTTTCATTTATTTTCATTTATTTTCATTTATTTTCATTTGTTTTCATTTATTTTCATGTATTATCATTTATTTTCATTTGTTTACATGTATTTTTATGTATTTTCGTTTATTTTCATTTATTTTCATTTATTTTCATTTATTTTCCTTTATTCTCATTTATTTTCATTTATTTTCATCCATTTTCATTTATTTTCATTTACATTAATGTATTTACATGTATTTTCATTTGTTTTCATTTATTTACATGTATTTTTATTTACTTTAATGTATTTACAAGTAGTTTTATTTGTTTTTACTTATTTTCATGTATTATCATTTATTTTCATTAATCTTTATTTATTTTCATCTACTTTCATTTATTTTCATCTATTTTCATTTGTTCTCATTTACTTTATTGTATTTACATGTTTTTTCATTTATTTACATGAATTTTCATTTACTTTCATGTATTTACATGTATTTTAATTTGTTTTCATTTCTTTTTATTTATTTTCAATGTATTATCATTTATTTTTATTTATGTTCATTTCTTTTCATCTACTTTCATGTATTTTCATTTACTTTTATGTATTTACATGTATTTTCATGTATTTTCATTTGTTTTCATTTATTTTCATTTGTTTTCATTTATTTACATGTGTTTTAATTTATTTTTATTTATTTTCATGTATTTACGTGTATTTTCATTTGTTTTCATTTATTTTCATGTATTATCATTTATTTCCATTTGTTTACATGTATTTTTATGTATTTTCGTTTATTTTCATTTATTTTCTTTTATTTTCATTTATTTTCATTTATTTTCATCCATTTTCATTTATTTTCATTTATTTTCATTTATTTTCATTTATTTTCATTTATTTTCATTTATTTTCATTTATTTTCATTTATTTTCATTTATTTTCATTTATTTTCATTTATTTTCATTTATTTTCATTTATTTTCATTTATTTTCATTTATTTTCATTTATTTTCATTTATTTTCATTTATTTTCATTTATTTTCATTTATTTTCATTTATTTTCATTTATTTTCATTTATTTTCATTTATTTTCATTTATTTTCATTTATTTTCATTTATTTTCATTTATTTTCATTTATTTTCATTTATTTTCATTTATTTTCATTTATTTTCATTTATTTTCATTTATTTTCATTTATTTTCATTTATTTTCATTTATTTTCATTTATTTTCATTTATTTTCATTTATTTTCATTTATTTTCATTAATTTTCATTTATTTTCATTATTTTCATTTATTTTCATTTATTTTCATTTATTTTCATTTATTTTCATTTATTTTCATTAATTTCATTTATTTTCATTTGTTTTCATTTATTTTCATTTATTTTCATTTATTTTCATTTATTTTCATTTATTTTCATTTATTTTTATTTATTTCATTTATTTTCATTTATTTTCATTTATTTCATTTGTTTTCATTTATTTTAATTTATTTTCATTTATTTTCATTTATTTTCATTTATTTTCATTTATTTTCATTTATTTTCAATTATTTTCATTTATTTTCATTTATTTTCATTTATTTCATTTATTTTCATTTATTTTCATTTATTTTCATTTATTTTCATTTATTTTCATTTATTTTCATTTATTTTCATTTATTTTCATTTATTTTCATTTATTTTCATTTATTTTCATTTATTTTCATTTATTTTCATTTATTTTCATTTATTTTCATTTATTTTCATTTATTTTCATTTATTTCATTTATTTTCATTTATTTTCATTTATTTTCATTTGTTTTCATTTATTTTCATTTATTTTCATTGATTTTCATTTATTTTCATCTATTTTCATTTACTTTCATGTATCTACATGTATTTCCATTTGTTTTCATTTGTTTCATTTATTTTTATTTATTTTCATTTATTTTTATCTATTTTCATTTATTCTCATTTATTCTCATTTACATTAATGTATTTACATGTATTTTCATTTGTTTTCATTTATTTACATGTATTTTCATTTACTTTCATGTATTTACAAGTAGTTTCATTTGTTTTCACTTATTTTCATGTATTATCATTTATTTTCATTAATCTTTATTTATTTTCATCTACTTTCATTTATTTTCATCTATTTTCATTTGTTCTCATTTACTTTATTGTATTTACATGTTTTTTCATTTATTTACATGAATTTTCATTTACTTGCATGTATTTACATGTATTTTCATTTGTTTTCATTTCTTTTTATTTATTTTCATGTATTATCATTTATTTTTATTTATGTTCATTTATTTTCATCTACTTTCATGTATTTTCATTTACTTTTATGTATTTACATGTATTTTCATTTATTTTCATTTACTTTCATGTATTTTCATTTGATTTCATTTATTTTCATTTGTTTTCCTTTATTTACATGTGTTTTAATTAATTTTTATTTATTTTCATGTATTTACGTGTATTTTCATTTGTTTTCATTTATTTTCATGTATTATCATCCATTTTCATTTGTTTACATGTATTTTTATGTATTTTCGTTTATTTTCATTTATTTTCCTTTATTTTCATTTATTTTCATTTATTTTCATCCATTTTCATTTATTTTCATTTACTTTAATGTATTTACATGTATTTTCATTTGCTTTCATTTATTTTCATTTATTTACATGTATTTTCATTTATTTTCATTTACTTTCATGTATTTACATGTATTTTCATTTATTTTCATTTGTTTACATGGATTGTTATGTATTTTTATTTATTTTCATTTATTTTTAATTATTTTTATTTATCTTCATTTATTTTCATTTATTTTTAATTATTTTTATTTATCTTCATTTATTTTCATTTATTTTCATTTATTTTCATTTATTTTCATTTATTTTCATTTATTTTCATTTATTTTCATTTATTTTCATTTATTTTCATTTATTTTCATTTATTTTCATTTATTTTAATTTATTTTCATTTATTTTCATTTATTTTCATTTATTTTCATTTATTTTCATTTATTTTCATTTATTTTCATTTATTTTCATTTATTTTCATTTATTTTCATTTATTTTCATTTATTTTCATTTATTTTCATTTATTTTCATTTATTTTCATTTATTTTCATTTATTTTCATTTATTTTCATTTATTTTCATTTATTTTCATTTATTTTCATTTATTTTCATTTATTTTCATTTATTTTCATTTATTTTCATTTATTTTCATTTATTTTCATTTATTTTCATTTATTTTCATTTATTTTCATTTATTTTCATTTATTTTCATTTATTTTCATTTATTTTCATTTATTTACATTTATTTTCATTTATTTTCATTTATTTTCATTTATTTTCATTTATTTTCATTTATTTTCATTTATTTTCATTTATTTTCATTTATTTTCATCTATTTTCATTTACTTTCATGTATTGTAGCATTTAAAAATTAGCAGTTCATGTAAACAGGAATATTTATACTCAATAGTATAATATAGTACTAACCTGTTACACTATCTTCCCTTAATTCCAACTTTGGTAAACATTTATTAGAATCGTTACTAATTTTTTTGTAATAAACACCTGTTGGTATCCTATGAAAATGATTTAATTATACCATTCAAACCTTAATATCGATTGATAAGTCTTTGTACTTTTAATCTGATATAATTCTAATTATCCAAACCATTTCAGTATTTCATGTCCTTAGATTTCCAGGTATAAATATGTTTGTTTTGATTTTTAATAACTTAGGTTATGGTTGTCGAAGGTCGAATCCGTAAGTTTGTTTACATTCTTCTTTCCCATTAATGAAAGTTCGGTCTTATTCTTAGTGGTAATCCACTTAAATTACCTCACTACCTTTGATGTGTAAGGCCATTTAGGTCAGATTTTCTGTCTTTGAACGACAAACGTTCCTTTTGGCGTTGGATCGGCAATAGTGCAGGTCGAAGAGTCTTCGCGACTTTTTTTATTCGTTGTGTCCATGGTTTTGATGATTCCCTTTTAAAAAAAGGTATGTTAATTTACTTTCGCTAATTTGTAGCTTTTGGTAGAAATATTTTCGTGATGTTTTACCAGTTTTTTTTTGTTCTTATTAGGGACGTTTCTGGACCTCCGATTTTTTTGATGTCGTCAGCCATCTTGTCGATGCCGGCTTTTGTTTTTTTGATGTTCTGAAACCCCCTTGTGCACCAATATCACTGGTGGCAGGATAGCAGTGCCGTGCGGGATCGTTTCATGAAGTACAAATTTTGATTTACGTTCTGGAAATGGACAATCTACGTTCTGGACATTTTGTAATGTTCTAATATTTTTTTTGGATAATTTTCCACCTATGAAACCCCTTTGTCTTACCGACAATCACTGGTAGCAGGATTGCAGTTCCTTTGGGATCGTTTCATTACGTTTTACCACTTCGTTCTTCTGTACAACTGTTAGTTGTAACCATGGGTTATGCCTGTTGAAACCAACTTTGTGAACTTCATTTTTGGATTCAAGAACTTGAATCATCGTCCATCGTATTCGTTATGTTGATCAGACCTTTTCAACACTCCTTTTTGGAGCTGAAGATTATGGAACATTTTCAGTGTAACTAACACTACAGTTTACCAAGTAAGGTGTTTTTACTTTAAATTTAACTTTTGTTTTATTTCATTTTATGTTGGGTTTAATGTCACTTAGTTTTGACAACTTTCATGCGGTTTAATAATAAATTTAACATTTATTTAATTTTTTATTAAAAATTTAATTTTTCTATATTTTACAATATGTATGTGTACAACATTCTTTAAATTACCTACTGTAAACTAAACATAGCTATGGTTGGGTCACCACATTGGTGAAAATATAAATTTAACAATTTTAATATAGTTTGACATAATTTGTATTGTCAAAAATATACATTCGTTAGACGAATATGTCACTTGTATTACACCAAATGTTATATAAGGTGTGAGATTATTAAAATGTGTTGATGGTATACAACAATAGGATTCACTTATACACTCATATTGTACATTTCTATTTTCTATTTTATATTTTATTAAACATTTACACTTTTAGGTTTGTGTTTGATTTCTTATGCATATATTTACTAAAACATTCAAACTAATTATGTAAGATCTTTTTGTAATTCTCTACTTTTCGGGGCTATGTAAAGTTACGTCTTTTTTTTGTTTGAAAGTTTAATTATTAAGCCTCGTGGCGCCCACAATTTGACTTTAATTTTTCAATAATATCAAAAAGAATTCACGACCGCTCTACCGGTGAACAGCAGCCGTTCGCATAATGTCAACACAATCAACTTTTTCATTGTAATTAACATCATATAAAAAAAGTGTTGCACATAATTTTGGCGCCCTGTGCGTGGGGCCACCCTTTAAGTAAATTAGAGTCAAATAATTTTTGAAATTTATAGAAATCTTTAGTATATATGCATCAGAAATTCAGACAATAAGTAAAATATTTTTTAATAAACTTAAACTGAAGTAGGTCAATTTTGTTGCAAACGAATACGAAGTTCTAAGTTAAGATTTATTTTTTCGAAAATAAAATAAGGTATCACTTTGGTTTCTTATACGTGTATGTAGTGGTGGAAACATTTTGTAGAATTTTTTTGGTATGTTTTGCTAAATGATAATTGAACTTTAATAATTTTGTACGGATATAATTTAGTAAATGTTCACGATGGATATAACTTTTAAGACTGTGTATTTGTTAATCAAGGAGCTTGATTATGAATTAAGAATTAGAAATGTTGTTTCTACACGTCCAGTAGCGGACAAGCGAAAAATTTTAGGTCGTATGTTAGTTGTAGAAAGAGAACAAAATCTTGATGTTTTAACTTTAAATGACCCAAATTATGATTTTGACATAGAGAGAACTGAGATAACTAGTACGTTAGATTCAATTAAAATTTTAGTTAATGATTTTGAAGGTCCTGAATCAGATTCGTCATATAAAAGGATTAACGCGCGTTTAAGTCATATTACGTTTAGAGTCAAAAGATTAAAATTAGATCCCTCAGATACAGATTATGCTGTCAAATTAGATTTTAAAAACGAGTCTTATGCTTCATGTTTACAATTAGATTCAGAGTTACATGAAAAAGTAATTCAACCTGATGTAGGTAATGTAAATTTTTCAGTTATTAACCCAGTCCAAAATGTTAATACCTCACATCATAGTACGCCTCTAAATTCAAGTTTTTTGCAGAACCCTTCTTTTAAGTCAGTACCTGTTTATAAGTTAGGCCTAAAATTTGATGGAAATCCTAGGAATGTATTATCTTTTATAGAAAATGTTGAGGAAATGGCCCATTCTAGAAATATAACTAAAATACAGCTATACGAACAAGCTAGTGATCTTTTTTCAGACAAAGCAATTTTTTGGTATAGGCATGTCAAAAATCTCGTTCACGATTGGGATTCATTAATTGTTAGAATCAAAGAAGATTTTTTAAAGTCAGATATAGACGACGATTTATGGGAACAAATAAAGAAAAGACTTCAGTGTAGAACTGAACCGATTATTTTGTACGTAGCTTGTATGGAAACTTTGTTTTCCAGGTTATCTCGTGTTCCAGCAGAAACCACTAAAGTTAAATTCATTCGTTTAGGTCTTCAGTCAGAATATAGAAAGCGGTTAGCTTTGCATGATATCAGTACTGTTTTAGAATTAAGTACGTTATGTAAAAAATTAGAGGAAGCTGATATATTAGGTTTGTGTTCTTCTAGTAGGCCACAACACAATTTTTTAGAATCAGAATTAGCTTATGTTTCAGAAAATCCTTGTTATTCGGAAAGTTATAAGTCAGATGGCAAAAGTAAAGATTTTAAAAGTAAAAATAAAGGTTTCACTTCTTTTAATAATAAGAAAAAGGTTAATGCAAATACGATTGCTAGAAATGATAAAACAATTGTTTGTTGGAAATGTAAGTTACCTAATCATACTCATCAAAATTGTAAAGCTCCTATAACTAAAAAATATTGTTTTAAGTGTGGAGAAGAAAATGTTACAGTAAAAGAGTGCCCTAAGTGCTCAAAAAAAAAACTAAATTGTGGTGTTAGAGGCGTTGGCTCTCACACACCAGTTACGCTTTCACATGCCAACAAGATTTCCGGTAGATATTTTAATGAGAATGATTGGAACAAATGGAAAATTTATGTTAAGGATTTTTACGAAAATTATAGAGTCAATAAAAATGAAATTTCCCCCCTTTGTGTTACTAAAAATAATGATAATAGACCATATATTAAAGTAAAGTTATTAGATATGTTAGTAGAGTGTTTGCTCGATAGTGGTGCTAATACTACTATAGTAGGTAGTCATGGTATTCCCATTTTAGAAAAACTTAATATCAAAATTGATCATAATAATTCAGTAAAAAATATTTCTACAGCAGATGGTAAATCACAGTCAGTTTCAGGAATAGTAGATTTACCTATTCTAATTAACGATGTTTATAAAATAGTCCCAGCTTTAGTTGTACCTTCTTTACCACAATCAATTATTTTAGGCATGAATTTTTGTGAAATTTTTCAAGTAAAAATGGATTTTAAAAATTTAGTTTGGGATATTCAATGTAATTTGGTAACATCTCCGTTAGATACAATTTCTAAGAGTGGTCTTAATAATAATAGTGTAGGAATTTCAGCCTTTGATTGTTTAAATAAAGATCAAAGAATATTAGCTCAACAAGTCATTGATTCCTTTAATGAAGTAAATTGTGAACATAAATTAGGAAAAACTGATAAAATTAAGTTAACAATAGACACAGCTGATGCTAAACCTTTTAAAGTTTCCCAATATCTTATGTCTCCTTATATGTTAGGAATTTTGAATAAAGAACTCGACGAGATGTTAGAATTAGGAGTCGTTGAACCCTCATTTAGCCCTTGGTCCTCTCCTGTGTTATTAGTTAAGAAACGCGATGGAGAATATCGGTTTTGTTTCGATGGACGCAAATTAAATGAGTTGACTAAACACGATTCATATCCCTTACCTAAAATTGATCGTATATTAAATATGTTAGGAAAAACCAGATTTATTTCTAGTATAGACTTACGAAAAGCTTTTTGGCAAATTCCCCTTGATGAATCATCTAAAGAAAAAACTGCTTTTAGTATACCTGGTCGCGGTTTGTTTCATTTTAATGTAATGCCTTTTGGACTTGTCAATAGTGCGCAGACACAACAAAGACTTGTAGATGCTCTTTTTGGACCAAAATACGAACCGAATGTATATTCATACCTTGATGACATTATTATTACGTCTACTACGTTTGAAGAACATATTAGGTTATTAAATGAAGTTAAGAATATTTTGTTAGCAGCAGGTTTAACAATTAATCTTAAAAAATGTGAGTTTTTTAAGACGTCGTTAAAATATTTAGGTTTCGTAATAGATGTAGAAGGACTTCGTACAGATCCTGACAAAGTAGCTACTATGGTTAATTATCCACGCCCTACTAATTTCACTGAAGTTAAAAGATTCTTAGGTTTATGTTCTTGGTACAGACGTTTTATCAGTAATTTTTCAGATCTTGTCTCTCCGCTTAATGATCTCCTAAAAGGAAAAAAGAAAAATAATAAAATAGAATGGAATTCTTCTGCTGAAAAATCTTTTTGTCAAATTAAGGAAGCTCTTGTGAGCGCACCTATTTTAGTTCCCCCAGATTTTTCTAAAGAATTTACTATTCATTGTGACGCCAGTCAAACAGCCTTAGGTGGTGCTTTAACTCAAGAAATTGATGGTTTAGAACGTGTAATAGCTTATGCTTCCAGAACTTTGTCTCGAGCTGAACGTAATTATACGGTCACGGAAAAAGAATGTTTGTCTTTGTTATTTTTAGTTCAAAAATTTAGAGCTTTTGTTGAAGGTACCAAATTTAAAGCCATCACAGATCATCACTCATTACTTTGGTTAAATAATCTCAAAGAACCTCAGGGTAGACTAGCTCGATGGGCTATAGCTCTACGTCAATATAATTTTGAATTAATTCATAAAAAAGGTACTTCGAATATTCTTCCAGATGCACTTAGTAGAATTCCACATAATGATCAAGATTTAGAGAACTCTAATGAAATTTTTGTTATTGATATTTTGCCAAAAAATACCGATACATGGTATAATAATCTTAGAGAAAAAATTTTAAGTAACCCTACTGCTTACCCTCAATGGAAAGTTTTAGATAATACTGTTTTTAAATTTGTCCCTAATACTTCTCCTGTTTCTACTAATTGTGTAGAGTGGAAAAAGTTAATCCCTAAATCTCAGATAAAAGAAATAATATATAATTGTCATGATCCACCTACCTCAGGTCACTTTGGTTTTTATAAAACGTTTTCTAAAGTACAAGAATTATATTATTGGCCAAAAATGAGAGTGGACATTTTAAAATATGTAAAATCTTGTGAAGTTTGTCAAGCTCAAAAGATGCCAAACAAATCTCGTATGGGTCTCATGGGTTCGGAAAAATCAGTAAATTTCCCTTTTGAAATTTTAGCAGTAGATCTACAAGGTCCATTCACTAGAAGTACCCGTGGAAATTCATATCTTTTAGTGGTAGGAGATTGGTTTTCCAAGTATACACTTCTTTTCCCTATTCGCAATGCTACAGCTCCTACAATAACAAAAATAATGGAAGAACAAATCTTTTTAGTTTACGGTGTACCTCGAGTAATAATTTGTGACAATGGTACTCAATTCGCGGGTAAACAATTTATAAATTTAACATTTATTTAATTTTTTATTAAAAATTTAATTTTTCTATATTTTACAATATGTATGTGTACAACATTCTTTAAATTACCTACTGTAAACTAAACATAGCTATGGTTGGGTCACCACATTGGTGAAAATATAAATTTAACAATTTTAATATAGTTTGACATAATTTGTATTGTCAAAAATATACATTCGTTAGACGAATATGTCACTTGTATTACACCAAATGTTATATAAGGTGTAAGATTATTAAAATGTGTTGATGGTATACAACAATAGGATTCACTTATACACTCATATTGTACATTTCTATTTTCTATTTTATATTTTATTAAACATTTACACTTTTAGGTTTGTGTTTGATTTCTTATGCATATATTTACTAAAACATTCAAACTAATTATGTAAGATCTTTTTGTAATTCTCTACTTTTCGGGGCTATGTAAAGTTACGTCTTTTTTTTGTTTGAAAGTTTAATTATTAAGCCTCGTGGCGCCCACAATTTGACTTTAATTTTTCAATAATATCAAAAAGAATTCACGACCGCTCTACCGGTGAACAGCAGCCGTTCGCATAATGTCAACACAATCAACTTTTTCATTGTAATTAACATCATATAAAAAAAGTGTTGCAGTATTTACATGTATTTCCATTTGTTTTCATTTGTTTCATTTATTTTTATTTATTTTCATTTATTCTCATTTATTCTCATTTACATTAATGTATTTACATGTATTTTCATTTGGTTTCATTTATTTACATGTATTTTCATTTACTTTCATGTATTTACAAGTAGTTTTATTTGTTTTCACTTATTTTCATGTATTATCATTTATTTTCATTAATCTTTATTTATTTTCATCTATTTTCATTTGTTCTCATTTACTTTATTGTATTTACATGTTTTTTCATTTATTTACATGAATTTTCATTTACTTTCATGTATTTACATGTATTTTCATTTGTTTTCATTTCTTTTTATTTATTTTCATGTATTATCATTTATTTTTATTTATGTTCATTTATTTTCATCTACTTTCATGTATTTTCATTTACTTTAATGTATTTACATGTATTTTCATTTATTTTCATTTACTTTCATGCATTTTCATTTGTTTTCATTTATTTTCATTTGTTTTCCTTTATTTACATGTGTTTTAATTTATTTTTATTTATTTTCATGTATTTACGTGTATTTTCATTTGTTTTCATTTATTTTCATGTATTATCATTTATTTTCATTTGTTTACATATATTTTTATGTATTTTCGTTTATTTTCATTTATTTTCCTTTATTTTCATTTATTTTCATTTATTTTCATTTATTTTCATCCATTTTCATTTATTTTCATTTACTTTAATGTATTTACATGTATTTTCATTTGCTTTCATTTATTTTCATTTATTTACATGTATTTTCATTTATTTTCATTTACTTTCATGTATTTACATGTATTTTCATTTATTTTCATTTGTTTACATGGATTTTTATGTATTTTTATTTATTTTCATTTATTTTTAATTATTTTTATTTATCTTCATTTATTTTCATTTATTTTTAATTATTTTTATTTATCTTCATTTATTTTCATTTATTTTCATTTATTTTCATTTATTTTCATTTATTTTCATTTATTTTCATTTATTTTCATTTATTTTCATTTATTTTCATTTATTTTCATTTATTTTCATTTATTTTCATTTATTTTCATTTATTTTCATTTATTTTCATTTATTTTTATTTATTTTCATTAATTTTCATTTATTTTCATTTAATTTCATTTATTTTCATTTATTTTCATTTATTTTCATTTATTTTCATTTATTTTCATTTATTTTCATTTATTTTCATTTATTTTCATTTATTTTCATTTATTTTCATTTATTTTCATTTATTTACATTTATTTTCATTTATTTTCATTTATTTTCATTTATTTTCATTTATTTTCATTTATTTTCATTTATTTTCAATTATTTTCATTTATTTTCATTTATTTTCATTTATTTTCATTTATTTTCATTTATTTTCATTTATTTTCATTTATTTTCATTTATTTTCATTTATTTTCATTTATTTTCATTTATTTTCATTTATTTTCATTTATTTTCATTTATTTTCATTTATTTTCATTTATTTTCATTTATTTTCATTTATTTTCATTTATTTTCATTTATTTTCATTTATTTTTATTTATTTTCATTTATTTTCATTTATTTTTATTTATTTTCATTTATTTTCATTTATTTTCATTTATTTTCATTTGTTCATTTATTTTCATTTATTTTCATTTATTTTCATTTATTTTCATTTATTTTCATTTATTTTCATTTATTTTCATTTATTTTCATTTATTTTCATTTATTTTCATTTATTTTCATTTATTTTCATTTATTTTCATTTATTTTCATTTATTTTCATTTATTTTCATTTATTTTCATTTATTTTCATTTATTTTAATTTATTTTAATTTATTTTCATTTATTTTCATTTATTTTCATTTATTTTCATTTATTTTCATTTATTTTCATTTATTTTCATTTATTTTCATTTATTTTCATTTATTTTCATTTATTTTCATTTATTTTCATTCATTTTCATTTATTTTCATTTATTTTCATTTATTTTCATTTATTTTCATTTATTTTCATTTATTTTCATTTATTTTCATTTATTTTCAATTATTTTCATTTATTTTCATTTATTTTCATTTATTTTTTATTTATTTTCATTTATTTTCATTTATTTTCATTTATTTTCATTTATTTTCATTTATTTTCATTTATTTTCATTTATTTTCATTTATTTTCATTTATTTTCATTTATTTTCATTTATTTTCATTTATTTTCATTTATTTTCATTTATTTTCATTTATTTTCATTTATTTTCATTTATTTTCATTTATTTTCATTTATTTTCATTTATTTTCATTTATTTTCATTTATTTTCATTTATTTTCATTTATTTTCATTTATTTTCATTTATTTTCATTTATTTTCATTTATTTTCATTTATTTTCATTTATTTTTATTTATTTTCATTTATTTTCATTTATTTTCATTTATTTTCATTCTTTTTCATTTATTTTTATTTATTTTCATTTATTTTCATTTATTTTCATTTATTTTCATTTATTTTCATTTATTTTCATTTATTTTCATTTATTTTCATTTATTTTCATTTATTTTCATTTATTTTCATTTATTTTCATTTATTTTCATTTATTTTCATTTATTTTCATTTATTTTCATTTATTTTCATTTATTTTCATTTATTTTCATTTATTTTCATTTATTTTCATTTATTTTCATTTATTTTCATTTGTTTTTATTTATTTTCATTTATTTTCATTTATTTTCATTTATTTTCATTTATTTTCATTTATTTTCATTTATTTTCATTTATTTTCATTTATTTTCATTTATTTTCATTTATTTTCATTTATTTTCATTTATTTTCATTTATTTTCATTTGTTTTCATTTATTTTCATTTATTTTCATTTATTTTCATTTAGTTTCATGTATTTAGATGTAGTTTCATTTGTTTTCATTTATTTTCATTCATTTTCATTTATTTTCATTTATTTTCATTTATTTTCATTTATTTTCATTTATTTTCATTTATTTTCATTTATTTTCATTTATTTTCATTTATTTTCATTTATTTTCAATTATTTTCATTTATTTTCATTTATTTTCATTTATTTTCATGTATTTTCATTTGTTTTTATTTATTTACATGTGTTTTAATTTATTTTTATTTATTTTCATGTATTTACGTGTATTTTCATTTGTTTTCATTTATTTTCATGTATTATCATTTATTTTCATTTGTTTACATGTATTTTTATGTATTTTCGTTTATTTTCATTTATTTTTATTTATTTTCATTTATTTTCCTTTATTTTCATTTATTTTCATTTATTTTCATCCATTTTCATTTATTTTCATTTATTTTCATTTATTTTCATTTATTTTCATTTATTTTCATTTATTTTCATTTATTTTCATTTATTTTCATTTATTTTCATTTATTTTCATTTATTTTCATTTATTTTCATTTATTTTCATTTATTTTCATTTATTTTCATTTATTTTCATTTATTTTCATTTATTTTCATTTATTTTCATTTATTTTCATTTATTTTCATTTATTTTCATTTATTTTCATTTATTTTCATTTATTTTCATTTATTTTCATTTATTTTCATTTATTTTCATTTATTTTCATTTATTTTCATTTATTTTCATTTATTTTCATTTATTTTCATTTATTTTCATTTATTTTCATTTATTTTCATTTATTTTCATTTATTTTCATTTATTTTCATTTATTTTCATTTATTTTCATTTATTTTCATTTATTTTCATTTATTTTCATTTATTTTCATTTATTTTCATTTATTTTCATTTATTTTCATTTATTTTCATTTATTTTCATTTATTTTCATTTATTTTCATCTATTTTCATTTACTTTCATGTATTTATATGTATTTCCATTTGTTTTCATTTGTTTCATTTATTTTTATTTATTTTCATTTATTCTCATTTATTCTCATTTACATTAATGTATTTACATGTATTTTCATTTGGTTTCATTTATTTACATGTATTTTCATTTACTTTCATGTATTTACAAGTAGTTTCATTTGTTTTCACTTATTTTCATGTATTATCATTTATTTTCATTAATCTTTATTTATTTTCATCTACTTTCATTTATTTTCATCTATTTTCATTTGTTCTCATTTACTTTATTGTATTTACATGTTTTTTCATTTATTTACATGAATTTTCATTTACTTTCATGTATTTACATGTATTTTCATTTGTTTTCATTTCTTTTTATTTATTTTCATGTATTATCATTTATTTTTATTTATGTTCATTTATTTTCATCTACTTTCATGTATTTTCATTTACTTTTATGTATTTACATGTATTTTCATTTATTTTCATTTACTTTCATGTATTTTCATTTGTTTTCATTTATTTTCATTTGTTTTCCTTTATTTACATGTGTTTTAATTAATTTTTATTTATTTTCATGTATTTACGTGTATTTTCATTTGTTTTCATTTATTTTCATGTATTATCATCCATTTTCATTTGTTTACATGTATTTTTATGTATTTTCGTTTATTTTCATTTATTTTCCTTTATTTTCATTTATTTTCATTTATTTTCATCCATTTTCATTTATTTTCATTTACTTTAATGTATTTACATGTATTTTCATTTGCTTTCATTTATTTTCATTTATTTACATGTATTTTCATTTATTTTCATTTACTTTCATGTATTTACATGTATTTTCATTTATTTTCATTTGTTTACATGGATTGTTATGTATTTTTATTTATTTTCATTTATTTTTAATTATTTTTATTTATCTTCATTTATTTTCATTTATTTTTAATTATTTTTATTTATCTTCATTTATTTTCATTTATTTTCATTTATTTTCATTTATTTTCATTTATTTTCATTTATTTTCATTTATTTTCATTTATTTTCATTTATTTTCATTTATTTTCATTTATTTTCATTTATTTTCATTTATTTTAATTTATTTTCATTTATTTTCATTTATTTTCATTTATTTTCATTTATTTTCATTTATTTTCATTTATTTTCATTTATTTTCATTTATTTTCATTTATTTTCATTTATTTTCATTTATTTTCATTTATTTTCATTTATTTTCATTTAT
This sequence comes from Neocrepidodera transversa, assembly GCA_963243735.1. NCBI lineage: Eukaryota > Metazoa > Arthropoda > Insecta > Coleoptera > Chrysomelidae > Neocrepidodera > Neocrepidodera transversa. Next base: position 13,999 of record CAUJLB010000114.1, on the reverse strand, counting down.
TTTCATTTATTTTCATTTATTTTCATTTATTTTCATTTATTTTCATTTATTTTCATTTATTTTCATTTATTTTCATTTATTTTCATTTATTTTCATTTATTTTCATTTATTTTCATTTATTTTCATTTATTTTCATTTATTTTCATTTATTTTCATTTATTTTCATTTATTTTCATTTATTTTCATTTATTTTCATTTATTTACATTTATTTTCATTTATTTTCATTTATTTTCATTTATTTTCATTTATTTTCATTTATTTTCATTTATTTTCATTTATTTTCATTTATTTTCATTTATTTTCATCTATTTTCATTTACTTTCATGTATTGTAGCATTTAAAAATTAGCAGTTCATGTAAACAGGAATATTTATACTCAATAGTATAATATAGTACTAACCTGTTACACTATCTTCCCTTAATTCCAACTTTGGTAAACATTTATTAGAATCGTTACTAATTTTTTTGTAATAAACACCTGTTGGTATCCTATGAAAATGATTTAATTATACCATTCAAACCTTAATATCGATTGATAAGTCTTTGTACTTTTAATCTGATATAATTCTAATTATCCAAACCATTTCAGTATTTCATGTCCTTAGATTTCCAGGTATAAATATGTTTGTTTTGATTTTTAATAACTTAGGTTATGGTTGTCGAAGGTCGAATCCGTAAGTTTGTTTACATTCTTCTTTCCCATTAATGAAAGTTCGGTCTTATTCTTAGTGGTAATCCACTTAAATTACCTCACTACCTTTGATGTGTAAGGCCATTTAGGTCAGATTTTCTGTCTTTGAACGACAAACGTTCCTTTTGGCGTTGGATCGGCAATAGTGCAGGTCGAAGAGTCTTCGCGACTTTTTTTATTCGTTGTGTCCATGGTTTTGATGATTCCCTTTTAAAAAAAGGTATGTTAATTTACTTTCGCTAATTTGTAGCTTTTGGTAGAAATATTTTCGTGATGTTTTACCAGTTTTTTTTTGTTCTTATTAGGGACGTTTCTGGACCTCCGATTTTTTTGATGTCGTCAGCCATCTTGTCGATGCCGGCTTTTGTTTTTTTGATGTTCTGAAACCCCCTTGTGCACCAATATCACTGGTGGCAGGATAGCAGTGCCGTGCGGGATCGTTTCATGAAGTACAAATTTTGATTTACGTTCTGGAAATGGACAATCTACGTTCTGGACATTTTGTAATGTTCTAATATTTTTTTTGGATAATTTTCCACCTATGAAACCCCTTTGTCTTACCGACAATCACTGGTAGCAGGATTGCAGTTCCTTTGGGATCGTTTCATTACGTTTTACCACTTCGTTCTTCTGTACAACTGTTAGTTGTAACCATGGGTTATGCCTGTTGAAACCAACTTTGTGAACTTCATTTTTGGATTCAAGAACTTGAATCATCGTCCATCGTATTCGTTATGTTGATCAGACCTTTTCAACACTCCTTTTTGGAGCTGAAGATTATGGAACATTTTCAGTGTAACTAACACTACAGTTTACCAAGTAAGGTGTTTTTACTTTAAATTTAACTTTTGTTTTATTTCATTTTATGTTGGGTTTAATGTCACTTAGTTTTGACAACTTTCATGCGGTTTAATAATAAATTTAACATTTATTTAATTTTTTATTAAAAATTTAATTTTTCTATATTTTACAATATGTATGTGTACAACATTCTTTAAATTACCTACTGTAAACTAAACATAGCTATGGTTGGGTCACCACATTGGTGAAAATATAAATTTAACAATTTTAATATAGTTTGACATAATTTGTATTGTCAAAAATATACATTCGTTAGACGAATATGTCACTTGTATTACACCAAATGTTATATAAGGTGTGAGATTATTAAAATGTGTTGATGGTATACAACAATAGGATTCACTTATACACTCATATTGTACATTTCTATTTTCTATTTTATATTTTATTAAACATTTACACTTTTAGGTTTGTGTTTGATTTCTTATGCATATATTTACTAAAACATTCAAACTAATTATGTAAGATCTTTTTGTAATTCTCTACTTTTCGGGGCTATGTAAAGTTACGTCTTTTTTTTGTTTGAAAGTTTAATTATTAAGCCTCGTGGCGCCCACAATTTGACTTTAATTTTTCAATAATATCAAAAAGAATTCACGACCGCTCTACCGGTGAACAGCAGCCGTTCGCATAATGTCAACACAATCAACTTTTTCATTGTAATTAACATCATATAAAAAAAGTGTTGCACATAATTTTGGCGCCCTGTGCGTGGGGCCACCCTTTAAGTAAATTAGAGTCAAATAATTTTTGAAATTTATAGAAATCTTTAGTATATATGCATCAGAAATTCAGACAATAAGTAAAATATTTTTTAATAAACTTAAACTGAAGTAGGTCAATTTTGTTGCAAACGAATACGAAGTTCTAAGTTAAGATTTATTTTTTCGAAAATAAAATAAGGTATCACTTTGGTTTCTTATACGTGTATGTAGTGGTGGAAACATTTTGTAGAATTTTTTTGGTATGTTTTGCTAAATGATAATTGAACTTTAATAATTTTGTACGGATATAATTTAGTAAATGTTCACGATGGATATAACTTTTAAGACTGTGTATTTGTTAATCAAGGAGCTTGATTATGAATTAAGAATTAGAAATGTTGTTTCTACACGTCCAGTAGCGGACAAGCGAAAAATTTTAGGTCGTATGTTAGTTGTAGAAAGAGAACAAAATCTTGATGTTTTAACTTTAAATGACCCAAATTATGATTTTGACATAGAGAGAACTGAGATAACTAGTACGTTAGATTCAATTAAAATTTTAGTTAATGATTTTGAAGGTCCTGAATCAGATTCGTCATATAAAAGGATTAACGCGCGTTTAAGTCATATTACGTTTAGAGTCAAAAGATTAAAATTAGATCCCTCAGATACAGATTATGCTGTCAAATTAGATTTTAAAAACGAGTCTTATGCTTCATGTTTACAATTAGATTCAGAGTTACATGAAAAAGTAATTCAACCTGATGTAGGTAATGTAAATTTTTCAGTTATTAACCCAGTCCAAAATGTTAATACCTCACATCATAGTACGCCTCTAAATTCAAGTTTTTTGCAGAACCCTTCTTTTAAGTCAGTACCTGTTTATAAGTTAGGCCTAAAATTTGATGGAAATCCTAGGAATGTATTATCTTTTATAGAAAATGTTGAGGAAATGGCCCATTCTAGAAATATAACTAAAATACAGCTATACGAACAAGCTAGTGATCTTTTTTCAGACAAAGCAATTTTTTGGTATAGGCATGTCAAAAATCTCGTTCACGATTGGGATTCATTAATTGTTAGAATCAAAGAAGATTTTTTAAAGTCAGATATAGACGACGATTTATGGGAACAAATAAAGAAAAGACTTCAGTGTAGAACTGAACCGATTATTTTGTACGTAGCTTGTATGGAAACTTTGTTTTCCAGGTTATCTCGTGTTCCAGCAGAAACCACTAAAGTTAAATTCATTCGTTTAGGTCTTCAGTCAGAATATAGAAAGCGGTTAGCTTTGCATGATATCAGTACTGTTTTAGAATTAAGTACGTTATGTAAAAAATTAGAGGAAGCTGATATATTAGGTTTGTGTTCTTCTAGTAGGCCACAACACAATTTTTTAGAATCAGAATTAGCTTATGTTTCAGAAAATCCTTGTTATTCGGAAAGTTATAAGTCAGATGGCAAAAGTAAAGATTTTAAAAGTAAAAATAAAGGTTTCACTTCTTTTAATAATAAGAAAAAGGTTAATGCAAATACGATTGCTAGAAATGATAAAACAATTGTTTGTTGGAAATGTAAGTTACCTAATCATACTCATCAAAATTGTAAAGCTCCTATAACTAAAAAATATTGTTTTAAGTGTGGAGAAGAAAATGTTACAGTAAAAGAGTGCCCTAAGTGCTCAAAAAAAAAACTAAATTGTGGTGTTAGAGGCGTTGGCTCTCACACACCAGTTACGCTTTCACATGCCAACAAGATTTCCGGTAGATATTTTAATGAGAATGATTGGAACAAATGGAAAATTTATGTTAAGGATTTTTACGAAAATTATAGAGTCAATAAAAATGAAATTTCCCCCCTTTGTGTTACTAAAAATAATGATAATAGACCATATATTAAAGTAAAGTTATTAGATATGTTAGTAGAGTGTTTGCTCGATAGTGGTGCTAATACTACTATAGTAGGTAGTCATGGTATTCCCATTTTAGAAAAACTTAATATCAAAATTGATCATAATAATTCAGTAAAAAATATTTCTACAGCAGATGGTAAATCACAGTCAGTTTCAGGAATAGTAGATTTACCTATTCTAATTAACGATGTTTATAAAATAGTCCCAGCTTTAGTTGTACCTTCTTTACCACAATCAATTATTTTAGGCATGAATTTTTGTGAAATTTTTCAAGTAAAAATGGATTTTAAAAATTTAGTTTGGGATATTCAATGTAATTTGGTAACATCTCCGTTAGATACAATTTCTAAGAGTGGTCTTAATAATAATAGTGTAGGAATTTCAGCCTTTGATTGTTTAAATAAAGATCAAAGAATATTAGCTCAACAAGTCATTGATTCCTTTAATGAAGTAAATTGTGAACATAAATTAGGAAAAACTGATAAAATTAAGTTAACAATAGACACAGCTGATGCTAAACCTTTTAAAGTTTCCCAATATCTTATGTCTCCTTATATGTTAGGAATTTTGAATAAAGAACTCGACGAGATGTTAGAATTAGGAGTCGTTGAACCCTCATTTAGCCCTTGGTCCTCTCCTGTGTTATTAGTTAAGAAACGCGATGGAGAATATCGGTTTTGTTTCGATGGACGCAAATTAAATGAGTTGACTAAACACGATTCATATCCCTTACCTAAAATTGATCGTATATTAAATATGTTAGGAAAAACCAGATTTATTTCTAGTATAGACTTACGAAAAGCTTTTTGGCAAATTCCCCTTGATGAATCATCTAAAGAAAAAACTGCTTTTAGTATACCTGGTCGCGGTTTGTTTCATTTTAATGTAATGCCTTTTGGACTTGTCAATAGTGCGCAGACACAACAAAGACTTGTAGATGCTCTTTTTGGACCAAAATACGAACCGAATGTATATTCATACCTTGATGACATTATTATTACGTCTACTACGTTTGAAGAACATATTAGGTTATTAAATGAAGTTAAGAATATTTTGTTAGCAGCAGGTTTAACAATTAATCTTAAAAAATGTGAGTTTTTTAAGACGTCGTTAAAATATTTAGGTTTCGTAATAGATGTAGAAGGACTTCGTACAGATCCTGACAAAGTAGCTACTATGGTTAATTATCCACGCCCTACTAATTTCACTGAAGTTAAAAGATTCTTAGGTTTATGTTCTTGGTACAGACGTTTTATCAGTAATTTTTCAGATCTTGTCTCTCCGCTTAATGATCTCCTAAAAGGAAAAAAGAAAAATAATAAAATAGAATGGAATTCTTCTGCTGAAAAATCTTTTTGTCAAATTAAGGAAGCTCTTGTGAGCGCACCTATTTTAGTTCCCCCAGATTTTTCTAAAGAATTTACTATTCATTGTGACGCCAGTCAAACAGCCTTAGGTGGTGCTTTAACTCAAGAAATTGATGGTTTAGAACGTGTAATAGCTTATGCTTCCAGAACTTTGTCTCGAGCTGAACGTAATTATACGGTCACGGAAAAAGAATGTTTGTCTTTGTTATTTTTAGTTCAAAAATTTAGAGCTTTTGTTGAAGGTACCAAATTTAAAGCCATCACAGATCATCACTCATTACTTTGGTTAAATAATCTCAAAGAACCTCAGGGTAGACTAGCTCGATGGGCTATAGCTCTACGTCAATATAATTTTGAATTAATTCATAAAAAAGGTACTTCGAATATTCTTCCAGATGCACTTAGTAGAATTCCACATAATGATCAAGATTTAGAGAACTCTAATGAAATTTTTGTTATTGATATTTTGCCAAAAAATACCGATACATGGTATAATAATCTTAGAGAAAAAATTTTAAGTAACCCTACTGCTTACCCTCAATGGAAAGTTTTAGATAATACTGTTTTTAAATTTGTCCCTAATACTTCTCCTGTTTCTACTAATTGTGTAGAGTGGAAAAAGTTAATCCCTAAATCTCAGATAAAAGAAATAATATATAATTGTCATGATCCACCTACCTCAGGTCACTTTGGTTTTTATAAAACGTTTTCTAAAGTACAAGAATTATATTATTGGCCAAAAATGAGAGTGGACATTTTAAAATATGTAAAATCTTGTGAAGTTTGTCAAGCTCAAAAGATGCCAAACAAATCTCGTATGGGTCTCATGGGTTCGGAAAAATCAGTAAATTTCCCTTTTGAAATTTTAGCAGTAGATCTACAAGGTCCATTCACTAGAAGTACCCGTGGAAATTCATATCTTTTAGTGGTAGGAGATTGGTTTTCCAAGTATACACTTCTTTTCCCTATTCGCAATGCTACAGCTCCTACAATAACAAAAATAATGGAAGAACAAATCTTTTTAGTTTACGGTGTACCTCGAGTAATAATTTGTGACAATGGTACTCAATTCGCGGGTAAACAATTTAAGTCTTTAATTGATAAATATGAAATACAAAAAATTTGGTTTACGGCTAGATATAGTCCTAGTTGCAATTTTGTAGAAAGAAATAATAAAACAGTCGGTACGGTTGTTAGAAGTTATATCAAAGAACATAAAAATTGGGATTTAGAAATAAAAAAGGTTCAATTATCAATAAATTTAGCTAAACATGAAGTTCATGGGTATTCCCCATCCTTTTTAGTTTTTGGTAGAAATGTACCAGTTTCTGGTAAATTTTATGGTGAGTTATCTAGTACTCAAAATTTTGACCTATCACCTGGTGATAGAGATATATAATCTTATTATAATTTAAGGAAAAGAGATCACACTTTTCAAGTTGGTGACAAAGTGTGGCGTAGAAATAAAATTCTTTCTGATGCTGCAGCAAAATTTTCAGCTAAACTAGCTCCTAAATACGTCCTATGTAAAGTTAGAAAAAAGGTCTCTAGATTGGTTTATGCTCTTGATCATATTAATGGTTCTGACGCTGGAGAATGGCATATCAAAGATCTAAAACCTTATTTCGGATCTAACTCAGATGTTTCTGTAGGATAAGTTTAGTTTGAAATAGTAAAATTTTATGTCCCCCGCATAAACTTTATTTTGTGTTGATCCTAGGAAATCACCTAAATACTGTTTATTTTCATTTGGCCCTATCTTCAAGATAATCGTAAAGTTATCTGTTTATTGTTTTTCTTTTCGGAATACCTTTTGTTCGAAAATAATTTTTTATTTTTGTTTATGTTTGTTCTGGATTAAAAAGGTGAAATAATCCTTTTGAATATTTACCGTTCATACTTACTTGAATTAGGCATTTCGTTAATATTTTTGTAATTTTTTATTTTTCTGTTAAATCTTATTTCTTTAATGTAGACATTTCATGATAGTGACCTTTTCTCGATGATGACCCCTACTGAATTAGACTTCCCGATTATGACTTCCTTCTTGGACGTGTGGTACACGAAGCTACCAAACATTAAAAGTAAATAAGAGGATACTTTTCTTAAAATTTTCAAGTGCTCAAGTAAAATAAATTGATTCATGTTGTCTCATAATTTTTTTTACTCTCTTGGAATTTTCTTAATTTTTTTTGTTACAATTCTGTTGTATTTTTTTAGCATAGCTAGGATATTTTTGTTTTCCTGCAAATAAAATATTTCATTTTTTGGAGTATGTGTTAGTAATGTGTCCGATTATTTTGTTTTTATAAAAATATGTCAACTAATAAACAATTAGGTTAACATATTTTTCTCGAAAGAAAGGGGTGGTGTAGCATTTAAAAATTAGCAGTTCATGTAAACAGGAATATTTATACTCAATAGTATAATATAGTACTAACCTGTTACACTATCTTCCCTTAATTCCAACTTTGGTAAACATTTATTAGAATCGTTACTAATTTTTTTGTAATAAACACCTGTTGGTATCCTATGAAAATGATTTAATTATACCATTCAAACCTTAATATCGATTGATAAGTCTTTGTACTTTTAATCTGATATAATTCTAATTATCCAAACCATTTCAGTATTTCATGTCCTTAGATTTCCAGGTATAAATATGTTTGTTTTGATTTTTAATAACTTAGGTTATGGTTGTCGAAGGTCGAATCCGTAAGTTTGTTTACATTCTTCTTTCCCATTAATGAAAGTTCGGTCTTATTCTTAGTGGTAATCCACTTAAATTACCTCACTACCTTTGATGTGTAAGGCCATTTAGGTCAGATTTTCTGTCTTTGAACGACAAACGTTCCTTTTGGCGTTGGATCGGCAATAGTGCAGGTCGAAGAGTCTTCGCGACTTTTTTTATTCGTTGTGTCCATGGTTTTGATGATTCCCTTTTAAAAAAAGGTATGTTAATTTACTTTCGCTAATTTGTAGCTTTTGGTAGAAATATTTTCGTGATGTTTTACCAGTTTTTTTTTGTTCTTATTAGGGACGTTTCTGGACCTCCGATTTTTTTGATGTCGTCAGCCATCTTGTCGATGCCGGCTTTTGTTTTTTTGATGTTCTGAAACCCCCTTGTGCACCAATATCACTGGTGGCAGGATAGCAGTGCCGTGCGGGATCGTTTCATGAAGTACAAATTTTGATTTACGTTCTGGAAATGGACAATCTACGTTCTGGACATTTTGTAATGTTCTAATATTTTTTTTGGATAATTTTCCACCTATGAAACCCCTTTGTCTTACCGACAATCACTGGTAGCAGGATTGCAGTTCCTTTGGGATCGTTTCATTACGTTTTACCACTTCGTTCTTCTGTACAACTGTTAGTTGTAACCATGGGTTATGCCTGTTGAAACCAACTTTGTGAACTTCATTTTTGGATTCAAGAACTTGAATCATCGTCCATCGTATTCGTTATGTTGATCAGACCTTTTCAACACTCCTTTTTGGAGCTGAAGATTATGGAACATTTTCAGTGTAACTAACACTACAGTTTACCAAGTAAGGTGTTTTTACTTTAAATTTAACTTTTGTTTTATTTCATTTTATGTTGGGTTTAATGTCACTTAGTTTTGACAACTTTCATGCGGTTTAATAATAAATTTAACATTTATTTAATTTTTTATTAAAAATTTAATTTTTCTATATTTTACAATATGTATGTGTACAACATTCTTTAAATTACCTACTGTAAACTAAACATAGCTATGGTTGGGTCACCACATTGGTGAAAATATAAATTTAACAATTTTAATATAGTTTGACATAATTTGTATTGTCAAAAATATACATTCGTTAGACGAATATGTCACTTGTATTACACCAAATGTTATATAAGGTGTAAGATTATTAAAATGTGTTGATGGTATACAACAATAGGATTCACTTATACACTCATATTGTACATTTCTATTTTCTATTTTATATTTTATTAAACATTTACACTTTTAGGTTTGTGTTTGATTTCTTATGCATATATTTACTAAAACATTCAAACTAATTATGTAAGATCTTTTTGTAATTCTCTACTTTTCGGGGCTATGTAAAGTTACGTCTTTTTTTTGTTTGAAAGTTTAATTATTAAGCCTCGTGGCGCCCACAATTTGACTTTAATTTTTCAATAATATCAAAAAGAATTCACGACCGCTCTACCGGTGAACAGCAGCCGTTCGCATAATGTCAACACAATCAACTTTTTCATTGTAATTAACATCATATAAAAAAAGTGTTGCAGTATTTACATGTATTTCCATTTGTTTTCATTTGTTTCATTTATTTTTATTTATTTTCATTTATTCTCATTTATTCTCATTTACATTAATGTATTTACATGTATTTTCATTTGGTTTCATTTATTTACATGTATTTTCATTTACTTTCATGTATTTACAAGTAGTTTTATTTGTTTTCACTTATTTTCATGTATTATCATTTATTTTCATTAATCTTTATTTATTTTCATCTATTTTCATTTGTTCTCATTTACTTTATTGTATTTACATGTTTTTTCATTTATTTACATGAATTTTCATTTACTTTCATGTATTTACATGTATTTTCATTTGTTTTCATTTCTTTTTATTTATTTTCATGTATTATCATTTATTTTTATTTATGTTCATTTATTTTCATCTACTTTCATGTATTTTCATTTACTTTAATGTATTTACATGTATTTTCATTTATTTTCATTTACTTTCATGCATTTTCATTTGTTTTCATTTATTTTCATTTGTTTTCCTTTATTTACATGTGTTTTAATTTATTTTTATTTATTTTCATGTATTTACGTGTATTTTCATTTGTTTTCATTTATTTTCATGTATTATCATTTATTTTCATTTGTTTACATATATTTTTATGTATTTTCGTTTATTTTCATTTATTTTCCTTTATTTTCATTTATTTTCATTTATTTTCATTTATTTTCATCCATTTTCATTTATTTTCATTTACTTTAATGTATTTACATGTATTTTCATTTGCTTTCATTTATTTTCATTTATTTACATGTATTTTCATTTATTTTCATTTACTTTCATGTATTTACATGTATTTTCATTTATTTTCATTTGTTTACATGGATTTTTATGTATTTTTATTTATTTTCATTTATTTTTAATTATTTTTATTTATCTTCATTTATTTTCATTTATTTTTAATTATTTTTATTTATCTTCATTTATTTTCATTTATTTTCATTTATTTTCATTTATTTTCATTTATTTTCATTTATTTTCATTTATTTTCATTTATTTTCATTTATTTTCATTTATTTTCATTTATTTTCATTTATTTTCATTTATTTTCATTTATTTTCATTTATTTTCATTTATTTTCATTTATTTTCATTTATTTTCATTTATTTTCATTTATTTTTATTTATTTTCATTAATTTTCATTTATTTTCATTTAATTTCATTTATTTTCATTTATTTTCATTTATTTTCATTTATTTTCATTTATTTTCATTTATTTTCATTTATTTTCATTTATTTTCATTTATTTTCATTTATTTACATTTATTTTCATTTATTTTCATTTATTTTCATTTATTTTCATTTATTTTCATTTATTTTCATTTATTTTCAATTATTTTCATTTATTTTCATTTATTTTCATTTATTTTCATTTATTTTCATTTATTTTCATTTATTTTCATTTATTTTCATTTATTTTCATTTATTTTCATTTATTTTCATTTATTTTCATTTATTTTCATTTATTTTCATTTATTTTCATTTATTTTCATTTATTTTCATTTATTTTCATTTATTTTCATTTATTTTCATTTATTTTCATTTATTTTCATTTATTTTCATTTATTTTCATTTATTTTCATTTATTTTCATTTATTTTCATTTATTTTTATTTATTTTCATTTATTTTCATTTATTTTTATTTATTTTCATTTATTTTCATTTATTTTCATTTATTTTCATTTGTTCATTTATTTTCATTTATTTTCATTTATTTTCATTTATTTTCATTTATTTTCATTTATTTTCATTTATTTTCATTTATTTTCATTTATTTTCATTTATTTTCATTTATTTTCATTTATTTTCATTTATTTTCATTTATTTTCATTTATTTTCATTTATTTTCATTTATTTTAATTTATTTTAATTTATTTTCATTTATTTTCATTTATTTTCATTTATTTTCATTTATTTTCATTTATTTTCATTTATTTTCATTTATTTTCATTTATTTTCATTTATTTTCATTTATTTTCATTAATTTTCATTTATTTTCATTTATTTTCATTTATTTTTATTTATTTTCATTTATTTTCATTTATTTTCATTTATTTTTATTTATTTTTATTTATTTTCATTTATGTTCATTTATTTTCATTTATTTTCATTTATTTTCATTTATTTTCATTTATTTTCATTTATTTTCATTTATTTTCATTTATTTTCATTTATTTTCATTTATTTTCATTTATTTTCATTTATTTTCATTTATTTTCATTTATTTTCATTTATATTCATTTATTTTCATTTATTTTCATTTATTTTCATTTATTTTCATTTATTTTCATTTATTTTCATTTATTTTCATTTATTTTCATTTATTTTCATTTATTTTCATTTATTTTCATTTATTTTCATTTACATTAATGTATTTACATGTATTTTCATTTGGTTTCATTTATTTACATGTATTTTCATTTACTTTCATGTATTTACAAGTAGTTTTATTTGTTTTCACTTATTTTCATGTATTATCATTTATTTTCATTAATCTTTATTTATTTTCATCTACTTTCATTTATTTTCATCTATTTTCATTTGTTCTCATTTACTTTATTGTATTTACATGTTTTTTCATTTATTTACATGAATTTTCATTTACTTTCATGTATTTACATGTATTTTCATTTGTTTTCATTTCTTTTTATTTATTTTCATGTATTATCATTTATTTTTATTTATGTTCATTTATTTTCATCTACTTTCATGTATTTTCATTTACTTTTATGTATTTACATGTATTTTCATTTATTTTCATTTACTTTCATGTATTTTCATTTGTTTTCATTTATTTTCATTTGTTTTCCTTTATTTACATGTGTTTTAATTTATTTTTATTTATTTTCATGTATTTACGTGTATTTTCATTTGTTTTCATTTATTTTCATGTATTATCATTTATTTTCATTTGTTTACATGTATTTTTATGTATTTTCGTTTATTTTCATTTATTTTCCTTTATTTTCATTTATTTTCATTTATTTTCATCCATTTTCATTTATTTTCATTTACTTTAATGTATTTACATGTATTTTCATTTGCTTTCATTTATTTTCATTTATTTACATGTATTTTCATTTATTTTCATTTACTTTCATGTATTTACATGTATTTTCATTTATTTTCATTTGTTTACATGGATTTTTATGTATTTTTATTTATTTTCATTTATTTTTAATTATTTTTATTTATCTTCATTTATTTTCATTTGATTTCATTTATTTTTAATTATTTTTATTTATCTTCATTTATTTTCATTTATTTTCATTTATTTTCATTTATTTTCATTTATTTTCATTTATTTTCATTTATTTTCATTTATTTTCATTTATTTTCATTTATTTTCATTTATTTTCATTTATTTTCATTTATTTTCATTTATTTTCATTAATTTTCATTTATTTTCATTTATTTTCATTTAATTTCATTTATTTTCATTTATTTTCATTTATTTTCATTTATTTACATTTATTTTCATTTATTTTTATTTATTTTCATTTATTTTCATTTATTTTCTTTATTTTCATTTATTTTCAATTATTTTCATTTATTTTCATTTATTTTCATTTATTTTCATTTATTTTCATTTATTTTCATTTATTTTCATTTATTTTCATTTATTTTCATTTATTTTCATTTATTTTCATTTATTTTCATTTATTTTCATTTATTTTCATTTATTTTCATTTATTTTCATTTATTTTCATTTATTTTCATTTATTTTCATTTATTTTCATTTATTTTCATTTATTTTCATTTATTTTCATTTATTTTCATTTATTTTCATTTATTTTCATTTATTTTCATTTATTTTCATTTATTTTCATTTATTTTCATTTATTTTCATTTATTTTCATTTATTTTCATTTATTTTCATTTATTTTGATTTATTTTCATTTATTTTCATTTATTTTCATTTATTTTCATTTATTTTCATTTATTTTCATTTATTTTTATTTATTTTCATTTATTTTCATTTATTTTCATTTATTTTTATTTATTTTCATTTATTTTCATTTATTTTCATTTATTTTCATTTGTTCATTTATTTTCATTTATTTTCATTTATTTTCATTTATTTTCATTTATTTTCATTTATTTTCATTTATTTTCATTTATTTTCATTTATTTTCATTTATTTTCATTTATTT